>JANHGN010024009.1:0-16460 GCA_024605025.1 Megaceryle maxima | reverse complement strand
TAGTAAAAAAAAAAGGCGGGGGGGGTAAGAAACAGAAGATTTAGCCTTTGGCATGAAGATATATTGGGTATATGAAAACAACTCTTTTTTTTTTTTTTTTTTTTTTTTTTTTTCCCCCCTCTCCCATAAAAGAACTGATTCTGTGGTCTCAGCAGGGATATGTATGTGAAGCCATATTCAAAAAACCTTAGGTGCCAAAAGTTTTCTCTATTCCTCTTAAACCAAAGATTAGACAACAGCCACATATCCTTTTATCCCCAGCATTCAATCTTTCTAATTTCCTACATGCAGTTACTTGCTTTTTTTTCCCCTTCCCTCTTTCTTTTGTTCCTCTTGGAACAATAAAGAGATAAGGAATAAAACAAAAAGCACTGAAAATGATCCTCTTACTAAGGATGCTTTACTTCTAACTGTTTGACTTTTCACCCTTTGGGTGCTTAGTGGAAAAGCCATTACTTGCTTGCTGAGGAAAAAGCATTTAATGAATCACAAAATCATTCAATTATTCTTAAAAACACTTCACATCACACGTCTTTTTCCAAGTAAAGTGTGCATTTTTCACATTTAAATGGTGCATAACTGCCTCATACGATGTGTCCCTAGAGTTAGAGACATTTTAACAGAAGACTTCCAGCAGTATACAAAGCTTTTTGATATATATTAGCATTAAAAACCTTGCATTTAAAGATGCAGAATTTCCTCTTGTCTCTTTGTTGTCTTTCAACAATATTTTTGCAAATTTGCTGAATTTCTGCTGTTGTCAAATGTCTAGCTTTGTACTGAGCTGAGATGGCATGCTTTGCTTACTTCAACGTGCTGCAGTACCACATGATAAAAATTAAGTATATAGTAAAGCTATTAGCTAATATGAGGCAGCAAAACGTGTATAATCTCTTTAAAGTAAAATGAAAATTTATTTAGGAAAGTGTCAGAAAAATACATTGTTTTCAGTCATTATTGACCCTGATGCTGATCTCTCACCACTTTTTTTTCTGCTTTTATAAGAGAAGTGCTTTCTGCAGACTGCAGTAGCTGCCATTTCCTACAAAACTACTTTTTTTTTTTTTTTCCCCTCTGAGGTTTTTTATTAATAGACTTACATTGTAGAATTGTTCTTTTCTGTATTTTATGAAAACATATGTGCTTTACCCAGCAGAATCAGGTGGCCAACTTGGTTTGTAAAACCAGCTTGAAGGCTGCACTTCTGCCGGGGCAAATGGGAATCAGTCTGTTTATTTGAATGCCAGTATATGAACTGTACAAGCTAAGGAGTTGGCCTTGAATTTGTAAACTTTCCTGCACATTTATATCCCTTTAATTTAAACAAGTATTTTTTTCCATAGCAATGATTTAATTTATTTTATTTTAAAATTTAATAGGAAGGAGAGGTATTTAAACAACAGCTTTAGGCTAACTTAGATAGCTAACTTAGGCATGGTTTTAAGAACTAAACCTAGATGTTTGTACTTCCCTGCATAGCTGGCAGAGAGACAGCAGTGCCGGGGAGCTGTAGGCAAGGGAGGGCAGCTGCAATTCAAAGCACTTAAATCAGATGCCTGAAGTAGACAGTGTGAATAACCCTCTAGATGACTGGAATTATTGGTCCACATTAGAGAGAGGAAAAAAGTGAGGCTGGCATATGGTGAATGTCCTACATATGGTATGTTGTTTATATGTGTTTTTTCCGTTAGCATTTCTCTTTCCTTTGTTGCTCCACCTCCTCCTGCAGTCTCTCCTAACAACAATGTTAATTCAGAAACTTCTGTGGTTGAAGGAAAGTTTTCAGACCTATGATATTCTCAAGAGCGCAAAAATCAGATGAAGCAAGTTAGTTCTCTCTCCTGTACTCCGCTGCACTTAAATAGTGCTCTGTGTTTGTGCTTAATTTTCTATTTCTTTTTACTTCTCCGGAGCCAATAAGGTGTATATGGGGTTTAAAATCACTTTGTCATGAAATTTACTGTATCTCACCCATCCAGACTGTTTTATATTCATTCAAATATCAACATACTTTGCAATAATTATAAATGATAGGTGTCAATATGATAGACATGAGCTCTTCATACAGTGTTAATTCCTTTGGTCTGGTCAAATCCTGGTCCTATCCAATGTAGCTTCAGGGGGAAGCTCCCTTGTGCTGCAAAAACCAGGCTCCACCTGGTTCCGATTAACTTCTCACTGGTTGGATCTGCCCAGTGATGGCGTAAGAAAATACGGAGCAGAGAAGCCTGCAATTGAAGCTGTAGATTCATGGCCTATAAAACTAAAAGGTTATTATGGTCATCTACTCAGTCTTTCCCCTCTGTGTAAGGGGCACCAGCACATTTCTGAATTACTCTTTCTTTGTGTGTGTGATTTTAATGGAGAAAAGCATTCGATCTTGATTTAAATCTTCCACTGTATTTGTCCAACTATGTTGTCTTACCGCTGGCTTCTGTTATACCTTTGTCACCGGACAGAAAACTAGTGTTATCAGATTTCTGTTTCTCACATAGTTATTTATAAGCTGTGATCAAGTAGCCTTTTAAATGTCTCTCTGATAACCTAAATAGACTGAGCTCCTTGAGTCTTTTATTACAAGGAATTTTTTTCCAATCCTTTCATCATTCTCATGCTTTCCTCTGAACCTTTTCCAATTTTTCAACAATCTCTCTTGAATTGTGGACACAGTATTTTCAGAACTGGTAGCATATGTGCCAAGGACAGAGGTGACACAACCATACCGTATATTTCTAGGATGATGTGCCCATGAGTTGTATGAGATTTGTGTCTACCCTCTTGTACTCGCAGCTCTTCCTGGCTCTACAGGCTGTTTCAGACTGACTTCAGTCTGTGGGCAGGGTCCCTACCTTGTAGCAGTGACATACAGTCTATTATTAGAGCAATGTCTTGTGTTTGTTCGGACTGAAATTTACAGTTTGTTTAACTGTGGCCAGTTTCCCTGAGAAATCTGGGTTCCACAGAGACTTGGCTTGCTCTTTATTTATTAATCTTCCAATCGTTTCAAAAGCAAACTTTCTAAATATGTTTTCTTTTCATTGATAACAGTTACAGATAGGAAAAAAACAACAGAGCTGTGCATTGGTAGGTCACTTAATATAAATGCCACTGATTATTTTTCCCCACTTACTACATGCTTGAGACTGAGATTTGACTCTGTTTAATAGGTACAATATTGATTTTAATAAATTTTTATTCATCAAAATATTATGATTAACAACTAAAAGACTTTCCAATATTCCTCTGCATATTTAATACTACTAAAGTTACCTTTATCCTACCAAATATATACTCCTATTAAATGATACCTAGTAATCTTTGGCAAGATAATTTTCCATAAACTTCTCAGTGCTTTGATTAAAATGAACTAGTATTCCTAGAAGCCATTTCTTATTTTGCTTTAGATCAATATGAGGTTAAAATGCCTATAGACATTTAGGTCATCCCATTTATTCTTTCTAACTAGTCACCGAAATTTTTGCATAGTTCTCTTGAACCTCCCTAGTTCTCTAAGACGTACTAAAAATCCTCACTAACCGTGCAGACAGGTTCTCTGCCAAATGTATTAAAATACTTCCATGCAAATTATTCAGGTCTACTGATTTTAAAAATGTCTAGTTTTATTAGCTGCTATTTAACATTCTCCTGCAAAACTACTGAAATAGATCTTCATCATGATCATCTGATATGAATACATCACTTTTTTTTTTTCCCAGAATAAAAGTATTTGAGTATGTTTAAAAAGAAAAAAACATTGCAGAGAGTCCTAGTAATTTCCATTTAATAATGTTTCAAGGCAATTGTTAGGATTCTTTGTTCATAATATAATTTCAAAATGTCTTCATATTGTCCTTTTCTCTCTTTTCTCCTTGTGATCTATTGCTTTCTTTAAAAATGCTCTATAAGCTTCTAATTCACATTAATTGCTACATTTTCCCCTACACTCCTCCCTTTTGTTTTGGTGTTTTGGTTTTTTTTAGGAGGTTTTCCTTAATTGTGACTCTTTTGAGATGTCTTTTACAGTGCATTCAGCAGATGGAAGTTGTCAATCAACTTTTTCCTTTAATACTTTTTCCAAATAACTGGTTCATACTCACTGTCAGCTTTGTAAAATCTGTCTTATATCAACCAATATAAACATTGGATTTTAATTAATTGGCTTATAACAAATATAAACAACTTGTAGCCAGGTGCACATAAGCAATTAATTTTTAATTCTCTGATTCCTCTGTCATGCTGAATTCTAGTAAAGAATTCCTCAATGTTGGATGCAGTTAGGTAAATTGTAATTTTTTATTTGTTTAATGTAGCTGATGTTTTATTATGGACATTCTTACATTTTCCAGCTCATGTTAATATTATTCCATACCCCATAAGCATTTTTTCCATGTTAAGCTATTTCATGACCTGTATGGAAGAAATACAAACTTTAAAAATTCTTATTTAAATGTGACAGCAATAAGAATCTTTCAAACGGGGCATAAAAAGTGAGATATAAAATGTCAGTCTGATATAACTACAGTTTGAATTACTGCTTCATAATAGAGCGTGGTTTTAAAAATATTGACACAGTTACTGAGAGGTGTGAAAGATTTAAAATACAGGAGCCATATGGATTTTTTTTTTTTTGGTAGGAGTAAAGTGTGAACTTGGATTCAGAGTGTTCTCTTGTTAGCCTCTGTTTATTTACAGTATCATATGCAGATTGCTCACTTCAGTGCTTGAAGCAGAAATACATAACATGCCAGAAATGCAGCTACAATTTATAAAATTCTGGAAATTGGGTCTGAAATTCCAGCCACTTTGAAGTCAGTAGCACTCAAACTGTTAGACTTCCAGCAGTTTTCTTCACAAAACAGTGTTCCATATTATAATGATTTAACTTGCCACTAGCTTCATGGTAAAGTTCACTAACTAGACCATAACTCCCAATTACCTCACCCTGATTTAATCCCATTCTTTAAGAGGGTGAAACCTGTTAAAAAATGGGTATTAAAAAAGAATGCTTTCAGGGAATGCATCTCCTAATTCTTGCTGCATGGTGACCTAGAAACACTTTTTTAAAGAGGAATACTGTATTTCTATTTGTTTCACAAGAAAACTGTTCTTAATGACAGACCTGATCGGAATGTCTACAGTATACATTTCTGATTTTAGGTGTAGTTGTCTTATAATGATCTGATTGTTTGTCTTTTGGCCTTTATGTTGCCTGTTTAGATGAAAAGCTCTCCTGTTCATTGCACAGCACCCTACACAAAAAGACAAAGACCTCCATATAGATCCTATTAATTTATTACTGGTAGTTCAACCAGTCACCATCTAAAATTAATTGGTGAGGTTATAAGTATTTTAATAGCAAGAACACAAAAAAGCACCTGTTTTCAGCTATTTTATGCTGGTGCCTTATGAATGTATAGTACTGCCTTACATACATGACAGTTCAGAAAGGAAGCACCAAACGTATTTGGAGAATACAATCAGTATTAAATGGATTAACAGTAGATTTGGCTTCGATACAATAAATCCAGAGACTCTGCAAGCACAGGAACTCGCTACATTTTCTACACAGATGTGTTTCCTACTATTTAATTTACATAAGACATATGAATTGAATTTGTTGTTGGTATTCTGTACCATAAGGAGAGTCAGGAAAAAAAATCCATTTAATGATTCATGAACGTAATGTCAAATATGATAAAATAGTATATTTTGCCAATCAGACAAGTATTCACAGCAAAATGGTTATTAGGGGATATTCCCATGAGCAGGAACACTTGTTTGATTTGGGAGACACCAAGGGTGACTGGGCCCAGTGACTAATACACCCTATCACCAGTACAAAATAGTCATTGAGGCTGCCTGTCTGGGAAACTGGACTTTCTCTACTCATGCTCTTTCTGATCAAACTCGTCTTTTTCTGGCAGCTTGTTGTAGCAATCGGATTCACTGGAAACATAAAAGAGAAAATGATTGCTGGAGTTGTGCTGAACAAGCGGAGCGTTATCTTTCTTCTTGCTCTGTTTGCCCATGTGCACAATGAAAGGAAGCTGGCGATGGTCCTGATCCCGGAAAATGATTAGGGGCTTTACCATCAGACAATAAGTTGAGCAAACTGCATACCACAAACTACTTCTCTTCAGAGTATCGCTGAAGGACTCGTGGCTGAACTTGGTGCCTCAGAGGCACTAGGAGGAAGCAGAGGAAGGTTGTAAAGATGAGCAGCCAGAAAATGAGGGATGCTTGTGGAAGCTCTGCTGTTGAATAGCAGGCAAAGAACACAGGAAAAAAAAAAAAAAAAGAAAAGGAAATTCTAAAGCCCTCAAGTCCTGGCCATTTTTATTAGTTTCAAAAGGTGCTATAATCCATCATACTTATTACTCCAAAGCCTTTCGTTGCTCATGTAATAATCTTCTGAAGGAGAGCATATTTGATGAAAGATTATTGGTTTATCAAATATATATCATGAAGTGGGTGACTAAGAAAAGGATGATTTGTTTCATAGCTGTTCTATTTGATAGAAATAAATGAAAGAGGATTAAAAAAGGATTTAAAAGCAAGGAGTTAAAAACACTTTTACAAACAGTGAAATAAAATCTTTCTGCCTTTAGTCATCTTTGTTACCACATAACCCCTCCTCAGATTCTGATTCAAGGGGTACAGGGAGAGGTTTTAATATTATATACTGTAAAATTAAAGATCGTAAAGCAGAACATTGAAATGGTGACTGAACCCTTTTGAGCTTTCAAGCTGGTCTTTGGAAACTTGGAAGAAGTCCATATTTTTGCTAACTCTTTGTTTTCAATCCAAAATAATATAGAAGTAATACCTGTAACAGGAATGCTATTAATGCATACCTGTAATAAGGACACAAACTGGTGGAAATATGTCAGCTTAGTCTCTTCTACTGGTGTACCTTAATGTGATCGTTTCACACAAATTCTTTCAAGTGCCAAAAGCTTGAGTTTCATTTAAATGATTCCCCCCCTTATAAATTGATACATACAGAGAAAGAGAACTGAAAAAGATTGAGCAGAAATCTAATCCCCCCAAAATCTTTATGGCTAAACTTTTCCCCTAATAATCCCTCAACCTATAAGCATCTCACTAAGATACCTAGAGAAAATTGTTTGAAATTCTTACAGACTCAGTACCTCTGAAGATGCTGCAAAACTGGTCTACTAACACGGGTTAGCTGGTTACATAAGGAACTGGGGAATCATGAGCACTGCTCAATTTTCTGGACCAAGAGGCTTTCTTCTTTTCCCTAGCTGTAGCTTAAGGGTCACATTTTCCATACTAATTGGCATGTTGTGGTAGATTTTCCCTCTGCTATTCCATATCCCCGATACTCTCTGCGTGGGGAAGTGCCACTAATGTCAGAGGGATGCTTGGCTCATTGTGCTTTCCTGATAGCTGCTTCAGAAATGCCGTTAGAATAAATAGCGAGGGACAGCAGCGTTTTAGTCGTGATCCATCAGGCGGATCTGAGAGGAGCTGTTTGCCCTGAGAGAGGATAGACTTTCGAGACATATGGTGCTATAATGGGGGGGTGGGGATTTTTCAATTCCAATCCACCCATTCCGGATGAGAGAGACTGAGCTAATACCCTCGTGTATGGTGCATTGCATCTAGCTACGGAAGTAGCGTTAGGATGGAATTTATGGACTCTCTAAATTGTTTGCCAGGAAATGTTTACTAGCTATGCACAATAAACGACTGTGAAAGCGCACTCCTGTGTTTAATATGATATGGTTATTTCTTTATATTTGAGTCATGCTATTATGATACCAATAAAAGAAACATAAAAAAAAAAAAAGCAACCCAAACAAACAAAAAATAAAAACAAACAACAAACCAAAAAACCCCACAACAAACCAACAAAAAGTTAACATGAAAAAAAAAACCCCAAAACAAATGAATGAGCAATGTATGTTTGTATTTATGGAACTTAATTTGAGAGAGTCTGACTGACTACAAATTGCACAGACTGACTACAAATTATGCTATGAGCCCATGGGTACATGCCATGCCTGCATATTAGAAATTAAATATATGACTTATTTTTAGAGCAAAATATTCTCATCATCAAGTCAAG
Source organism: Megaceryle maxima (assembly GCA_024605025.1). Lineage (NCBI taxonomy): Eukaryota > Metazoa > Chordata > Aves > Coraciiformes > Cerylidae > Megaceryle > Megaceryle maxima. Next base: position 8,365 of record JANHGN010024009.1, on the reverse strand, counting down.
GTATGTTTTTTTTTAAAAAAAGCCTCATTACCACAGCAGCAGGGGGTCATACCTAATGAAATCACTGTACATGTAGAAGGAAAGATTACATACTGGCTTTCTAAAGTGGGTACACAGCTTCACAATTTAGAAATTACACAGGCAGTTTTGGATCACAGGATGAAATCTTGGAATTTTGCTCTGTGATGTGACCTTTTCTTACATACAACTCACTGTTGTACCAGGGACTACTGTACAGTTTTATAGGGTGTGTTAGATTAGATACATTCCCAAGTATTTTACCCTGCTAGGAAGCAAACTCAGAACTTTGTCTGGTAACCTGTGCAAAGAGCTTTCTCTGCTCCTTCATTCGCTTGAATGCGAGGCGTTCTATTTTTGTATGATGCATCTAAGATCTCTCCCTAATATTAAAAGAAGCAGGCATTAACCTAATTTATTTTAATTGTACATTAAGGATTTGAGCCTGGAGGTACGTTTGTATTTTTGCATGGTTGAAGGCTCTTTTTTAGTATATGTGTGTATATACATACAGTATGCTGTTCACGATAGGATTTTCAAAGCCTAGTAAACAAATCTTTGTAGCAAAGCAGTTTCTCAGTCTCTGCTTGTATTTTCTGCAAATAAAAATAACTACTATAGACAGGTATACTTTCTCTCTTGCTTACTATGAATGTAACAGTGGAGAATAACTGATAAAAATGAATGAAAGAAAATTTTAAGTTAGACATCTCTGCTTCATTCTGTAGCAGATCATTTAATGATTTTAGTGCAATAAAAATTTGAAAATGCAGTAGTAAAATACTTTATCCACCAGGTCGCTTTCTCATACATGCTTGTTTAAAAATGCAGTTTTCAGTGTGTTTTATTTTTGTAACCACAAGGAACAGTATTCATGTTTAGCTGCACTTTTAAAAACTCCTATTAGAGTCTAGCAATGAAGTTGATCCTGTGAGGTTGATGGAGAAAAAGACTCAGCACTTCTCAAGGTCAGGTCTGAAGACAGTTCTTGTAAAACATTTAAAGGACGAATTGTTTCTCTAAAATGTTTTCAAAGTCCCCACCAAGCTGATCACAGTAGTAAAAGTATATAAAGAATGCACTGTTTGCAATGCTACTAGAGGTAAAAAGCAGTGATAAGAAAGCAGCATTACAAATATCTTGGTGACAGCAAAACTTGTTTCTACAAATGGGCATTTGTATGTTTGGATGCACTATGAATGCAGGATTCATACCATGGGATATTAGTTTTCATTCAAACTTTATTGTTTGAAATAAAAGAGCTTTAGATAACATTTTGAAAAATATTATAAATATCCACCTTAGCTTAATTCTACTACCTATAGCTAATGAGATGAAAACTCCAAAATGCTTCCAAGGCAGTTTACCTGGACAATGTCTGCTTTATTAGTTTTAGTAAGAGTTGTATTGGGTATCATGAAGGAAAAGGCACGGCTTTCAGTGTAACATAGCCAGGAAGCTGACATGTCTCGTGCCTTTCTCTTCCATTAGAGACATGCTATGCCTCCAGATGCTGCAGTCTGGATTTAGGGGCATATACTGCTCTTGCACAAATAAGAGTTGCATATGTTACGAGTTAATTCCATTTTGTTGTGTTCTTTTGCACATGGCGTTTTGAAACAGTTAAATGGAAAATATTTTTCATTTACCATCTTGTATTGAAATATACTTGGATTATTAAATAAAATCTAAATCCCTAAGTGATACGTTCTACAGCTCAAATGCACAAATGTGTGAAATTCATGGACAAAATGCCTATGAGGGAATTGCACAAATCCAGACAGGGTTCCTATGTGCTGTATTTTGCATTTGTGTCTCATCTGAAAAGTATGCCAAATAATATACCTCTTCTTTGCTGTACAGCTAAGTTTCACTGAGCCCACAGTGCTAGGCACTTTCCATTTGGAAAAGAAGGGGTAGGAATAAATGGACCTTATGCTTCTATTGTGGGCACCTAATGGAAATGAAATATATGAGAGAGGCATCGATGAAGAGAGGAAGATGGTCCCTGAGAGAGAGTTGGTGCACCAAAGCCCAATAAGTATACTGCGATCATGTGAAAGAGCCTGACAGAGAGTCCCTTACTGGAATAGTTTATTGAACCCACCCTGAGACCTATCTGCATTGTAGCAAAGGACACGCAAGTGTGATGCTTAATAAGGCATAGCAAATACAAATGTCTTGGAAAGGCTCATTTCAGTAAGTGATATGATATAATCACAGCTCATCAATAAAGCTACATTTTGTTTTGGGGAAACAAACAAACAAAAAAAAAGGAGTTCATGCAAATGAGGCTTTGGAGTGTGTTAGTCTCCTTAAGGTATGCTCCCTGGACCTTACTTCAAGATAGTTAAGAACTTGACTACTATTTTTTTTTTAACTTCAGTAATGTCATTGATGCCAGCAAACTTAACATAGTTTCCCAAAACAGAATCTTTGAGGCAGATAAAATCTTATCTTTTGGTGATGTTTAAGCAAATAAAGTTCTTCTTGGCATATATTTTTAGGGAAATCAAGCTTACTTTTTTTTTCCTTTTCATTTCACCAGCCAAAAGGCCAGTTTAATCTAAAATGATAATTTTAATCAATTGTTACTTTGCATTTCATTTCTCCTATCCAGTATCTATTGTTAGTATTATCTGGTATTAGGCTTTGAGGAGCATGATGCCGCTATGCATAAAAAAAAAAAGTACATACAATTTTTAGCTCTCTGTTCCCTACAGCTATTATTAATTAAGGTTCCAATGCTGCAAATGCTTCTAGTAAAGCACATCGCCATGAATGCAAACAGGACTCAGTAAAAACGCAGTACTCCCACATGAAACTGGTGAAATTAATAGAGCCTGAGCTCTTCAGGACAGTGAATCTCTTTTCTGTTCTGAATACTAGCTAGTTAGGGAGTTCTGCTCCAAGTCTAGAGCTCATCACACTGTAAATCATAAGCAAACACACCTGCAAAGTAAGTGGCATAATCCCAGCAGCTATTAAAACCTAGATATTTTGTAGGTATTTATTCTTGATGCACAGATACATGCATATGTCGTCTTCTCCCACCAGAGCAGAGCAAGTTAGAAATTACTGGGAATACACACTTTAAGTAGTATTTTACTCATTAATGGGTAAAAGAGGTGATGAAGATTAGTGACTTATCACTCTCCTAACATCCCCTGATGGAGCCAGAGTTACTAAATATTCCCCCTTGCTGCTGGTCCTACAAGGGTCTGGAAATGTCAGCCAGGAGACAATAAAAATTTCAGGTAACAGTAGGTGTTTTTTTTCTCTATTTTGATCTTCATAATGTAATCATATTGTGTATTTACTTAGTAAATGGTTATAAGTCATAGCGTAAAACATTCGATGCACAAAGATTTGAATCATCTGTATTTTTTTACTGATTGACTAAAACTTGAAGTATATAATCAGCAAAATATTAACTGTATAGCCCAGTAAGAAGCAAGCATTGTTAAAAATACAGAGTGCTGAAAATACACATTGCCTTCTGTGCACAACTATGTCTTGTATTTTCAGTGGGGGCTGTGGTGAAATATCTTTTGAATACATACACAGATGAAAATCCACAGTGCAAGTGATATCAAGTAATAAAATTAATAATATGTAAAAATAATAGCCCTTTCATTTTCTCTGTGATTGGTATTTTTATTAGGAGAATGGATTGACTGTAGTGTCTAACTGTGGAGATCTAGAGAAAAAATGGAAAACATTTTTCAGGCATCATTGACTTGAATGTACATGCACTTTGAATACATTTCTAAATACAAATGAAAGATAAGTAGTATTAAAGAATTCTAAAAGGCTTGTCATAACTGTCTTTTAGTTCAGCATTCTTAAGTGGAGATAATACTAGAAAGAATGAAACAATTGTTAAACTGCAATATAACATGCAGATTGGGAAACAAATAGCATTGTGCAAGATGCTTCAGTTTGCAAATTATCTATTTAAAGCACACACACACACCAAAGTTTCAAGAACTTTTTCTGGGGATTTTGAGTATCTAATGAGGAATGCAAGTTTCCCATAGCTTAAACTCTAAAAGCATTCCTGAAACATCATAGTTCAGGTGTGAAGCCTCAAGTACATTAAGCATTTTAATATCTCATTGGTTTATTTAAATTAAATAGGAAGCATAAGATATATTTTACTGGTTAGAGTAGGCTGGTAACTCAAATAACTTTTAATGATGTAATGCAAACTTGTAAATCATTTTCAGTGAGGGCCTCCTAGTCCAGTTCAATTTTTATGTAATAGACTAAATTGCTGGCATAGTTTTAAAATTTGTAATATTTGGACACCATGAAAATTAGAAAATAATCCATATATATGTGAAAGAAGTAGCTTGAAAATAGGATTCAGGGTTAAAGTTTTTATAGATAGTTGTAGTCTTTAAAGCAAAAATTGTGTCTGATAAGTGTTAAACCATGGCACATGTAAATGCTAAAAAAAAAGTGAAATGGAAGTACACCACAGACATGCAATGTTAAAGTTATGTCGTATGCATTGTGGTAGTGTAATTTCTCACAAAAAAAGTTTTATGGCAAAGTATAGTGAAAATACTGGTATACCATAGGTTTATTAATGGCAAATATGATTATCATCATTCTTAAATACTTGGGGATATTCAGTATTTTTTCATAAGTCAGTCAACAAATTACTCATTTTCTGTGCAAGGATTTTCAGTTAAGGCATTCAAGCATCTCTGAAACGATGCATAATCCCCAGGCTTTATTACTTCTTGTATCTGTAGGTTTCCATTGCAGCACAGGTATCAAGAGAAACGAATTATATTGCTTCCATGGGAGTTAAATAGGCAAAATTTAGGGGGAAAAAAAAGAAAAGACTGAAAATAAACATACATCTGCTGTGAATCTGGATTGACTCTAAGGTTAAATAATGATTCCTGCATTCACCAAATCGCCATGGAAAAATACAAACTGATCATAATTACAGTACAATAAAACCTCGTCCTCTTGCTTTGGTAGGCTCTTGAGTACAATAAAATCTTTGGCTAAAATGAACTGAATTCATATTTGTAAGCTTTCTGTTCAACAGTAAGGAGAATATTCTTAAATTGCATAAATTGCCATCTTTTTGCTGACTTCAACAAAGTTATGACAATTTATACCACTCAAATGGTGGACCCCAAGTATAGTCATGCTGTCTTGATACAGTAATATCTGTCTGATATTACTGTAATATGCATATTGGAAATATGCAAGCTGCACACTAAAAAGAACTGTTCAAGAATGCTACTTATATTCTGATAAATATTCAGGAAGATGGTTCTTTCAGCCTCAAACATAAAACAAGGAGCTAGACTACAAAAGTCTTGAAGAGGGGGAATTGTACAGTGGTTCATTCAGGTCGATTTTATATGATCTCTTTCACCATAAATCGTAAGTTAAAAAACCCAAAACAAACAAACAAAAACCAAACAACCAAAACACCACCAAACTCAAAAAACACAAAGTAAATGCAAGGATTAGTCCGTACATTAAAATAGAAATGATATTCCAAACTGTGCTGGCTCCAGATGGTTTTATGAGTTTACTGGTTTACTGTTTTTATATATTTAAAACATTCTAATTTTTAACTTGATGTTATAAGCTTTGGGCAAACTTGCAGGCATTGATTTAAGTTATGCATTTGTACCACAGGTAGGTCAAACCCCCGTTCTGAAAAGATACAATGTGAACAAGAATTCAATCATTGAGAGGTAATAACTGCATACTCTTTCTTCAGTAATTATTTCACTGAGAAGCTTTGCACTGATGCTTTAACTGAAAAAATATTTTTTTAATGAAAGATAGGTATCCTATAGACATAGTTATTTGATAACTCTGCACAGAAACTTTGTGAATCATTTCAGTAAGCATTTGAAGTTGTTTATTTGCCTTAGCATTAGTTGCCTCTATTTGCATTCTCCTTATATAGTTTAAAATGAAAGCATAAAGCTCCACAGAGATTTCTATTTCCAGTTCTTCTGTGCTTAAAACCTCTTATGAAAAAAGTAATAAGAACACTTCATGTAGGACTTGTGTACTTATTAGGGGACTCGGGAGCCCAAGGAAGCACGGTCCCGAATATTCACCTTTCATTAGGAAGCTAAGGGCAAGCACTTCACTGTGCCATTGTAAGTGGGATATTGGGTTCTTTTTGTTCCTCTTCACCTTTCGGAGCCTCTCCTACCTCTCCCTAAAAACTGCTGTTTGGCTCCGTCTCTTGTTTCTCTTGGAAACCCAATCTTTCTCCCTCCTCCTTCTCCCACCCTCTCACTTTCTTCATTGTGCTTCACTTATTTCACTTTTTTAATCTTGCACGGCCATCCCCTAGAATTAAAAAATAAAATAATTTAAAAAAAAAAAAAAAGGGCGTTTTTACACGGGCTTGGGTTTGGGACTTCCCCGTCCCTTTTGCAGCTGTGGCGGTGTCAGGGCTACAGCGGCGGCGGCCTTTGCAGGAGGGGTCCTGGCATTCCTGGCCCCGGCCCCCCCCGACAGCGTCTCACCCCGGCGGCCGGGGCGGGCGGACTGACAGCAGCAGGTTGGAGCCGCGGAGGGGAGCGGTGCGGCGCGGCAGGGGCGGCCGCCGGGGGGGGGGCCGCCCCGCCGCTCCCCGCGCTTCCACCTGGGGCCGCCTGCGCCCGGCCCCGCCGCCCGCCCCCGCAGCCCCGGGGCCGCCGCTGGCGAGCAGACGGGCCAGGGCCGGCGGGGCCGCTGCGAGCGCGATGCACCGCACCGGGAACTATCTTATCTTACTGCTTCATGGCACTGCCTGTGTCTGAGGGACACCGCCACCCCGGTGCTCGCAGCCCCGCGAGTTAGCAAACCCAAGAGGGGTTCAGCCCTCGAGTTTTCTTTGTACTCCTCTCCTTTAATATTAGAGCACATATTGAAACGATAAACACAATGAAAAGCACAAAATATTTCATCAGTGTTGTAACTGTATATTTCCTTTATTCTGAAGAAATATCAAGTTTTGAACAGTGCACAGAGGCAGCAACTTCTGCTTTGGACGCCACTCTCTTTTTAAAGACCGCATTGTTACAGTTAAAGATAAAGACAATTTTTAAAAAGCATTCCATGTCAGAAAAGGGGGGAAAAATCTTACCGTTGAAAGACTGCTGCAGGTTCCAGCTCAGTCTGAAACTGCAGGGAAAAGTGGGGCAGCTGCTGAACAAAAGTTTTAGATTTTTTTTTTTTTAGAAAGTCTGCAAAACTAATTTCCCACAAAATAGGACTCAATTTCCGTTTAAGAAACTAGCTCTTGCAAATCTCATACAATTTCTGATTTTTTCCAATAGCAATTGAAATTCATTTTATCTTTCACACGTGGACCCAAGAATGTAAACTTAAATTGCAGGAGCGCAATGGTTTTCCTTTTATTTATTTTTTTAATTTTTTTTTTTCTGTTGTTAATTTTTATTTGGGAGGAGGAGGATGGTACAGTGATGAGGAAGAGCTAAGAAACAAAACGTTTCTGCAGTGGGCATCTCTTTGGTCGGTGATCAGTAAATGCGTTATCCTAGTTTAAACCAGCTAACAGCTGCCTTCATGGCTACTGTTAATTCCACTACATGCATGTTAATAAAAAAGAAAAAGGCCAAGTCCAGACTCTCCAGGTTTGGCCCTCTTGAGCCACTAAAGACCACAACGAAGAAAATGAAGATACAGGGAAAAAAAATCAAGCGAGTTCTGATTTTGAAGGGGCAGGGGGCAAGAAAGGAAACTTTTCTTTCTCCGGACAGATTTGATAGCCCTTTGAGCGCCGGTGGCCTCGTTTCAGAACCAACCCCCTGATGCCGGGACACAGCGTGAGGTGCGTGCGGGAATCTGGGGCCGCGCTGCGGCTCGTCCCGGGAGCCGGGGCGGTGGGTGCGGGCGGAGCGGGTGAGCGCTCCGCGGCCGCACCGCGCTCCTCGTCGCTGGGGATGGCGGCGGCCGGCCCCGACCCGCGCAGGCCCGCACGCGGCCGCGGCCGCCTGCACGCAGGGCCGCGCTGCTCTCTCTCACCTGGGCGCGCAGGTGAAGCGCTGCCCAGCGCCCTTCGGCCCTCGGGAGAAAGGGGCCGTGGCAGCCTCCACCCCCCGTCTGCCACCCCCCAGAAAACCCCGCAGATTTCGCGTCGCGTCTTTTCCTGCGCTGCCCTGCCCGCTCCCGAGGGGGCCGTTGCACCCCAAGTGGCCCCGTCAGCCCCGGCGGGGCGGTGATGGCCCTGTGGGGCCCGCGCGACTGCGGGGGCACCGCCGCCCCTCACCCTCCGCCCCGCCGCCGATCCCCTCGGGGGGGCGCGGGCGGCCCCGCCGGCCCCGGGGCAGCCCCACCGGGGGCC
>JANHGN010024007.1:0-10602 GCA_024605025.1 Megaceryle maxima | reverse complement strand
GGTGGTTGGTGGCAACCAACATGGCTTCACCAAGGGCAAATCCTGAATGACAAATTTGGTGGCTTTTTATGATGGGATTGCAGCATCAGCAGGTAAGAACAACTGACATCATCTTCATGGACTCATGCAAAGTGTTTGACACTGTTCCATGTGGCATCCTGGTCTCTAAATTGAAATGAAATGGCTTCAATGGGTGGTCCACTTGGTGGGTAGTGAATTGGCTAGATGGCTGCTTTCAAAGAGTTGTAACCTATGACTCAATGTGCAAATGGAGACCTGTGATGAGTGGAGTCCCTCAGGAATCAGTAGTGGGACCGGTGTTGTTTAACAACTTTGCAAGCAACATGGACAGCAGTATCAAGTGCACCCTCAGAAAGTTTGTGGATGACACCAAGCTGTGTGGTGTGGTCAACATGCTGTAAGAAAGGGATGCTATCCAGAGGGACCTTGACTGGATGGAGATGTGGTCCCATGTCAACCTCATGAAATTAAACAAAATCAAGTGAGGTCCTGCACCTTGGGTGGGGCAATCCCAAGAACAAATACAGGCTAAGTGACAAGTGGATAGAGAGCAGTCCTGCAGGCTGAGAACTTGAGGTGCTGGTTTATGAAGTGCTTAACATGAGCCAACAATGTGCTTTTGCAGCCCAGGAAGCCAACTGTGTCCTGGGCTGCATCAAAAGATGCATAGCTGGCAGGTCAAGGGAGGTGATTCTGTCCATCTACTCTTGTGACATCACACCTGGAGTACTGCATCCAGCTCTGGAGCCTACAACACAAAAAGCACGTGGATCTGTTGAAGACAGTCAGAGGAGGGCCACAAAGATGGTCAGAAGGCTGCAGCACCTCTCCTATGAAGACAGACTGAGGAATTTGGGTATGTTCACCCTGGAGAAGGCTCTGGGGAGAACTTATAGCAGCCTACCAGTACCTGAAGGGGGCCTACAGGAAAGCTGGAGAGAGACTTTTTATGAGGGCATGGTGTGACAGAACAAGGGGCAATGGTTTTAAACTAGAGTAGGTTAGGTTTAGATTAGACTTTAGGAAAAAGTTCTTTATTGTGAGGGTGGTGGAACACTGGAACAGGCTGCCCAGAGAAGTTGTGGATGCCTCATTTCTGGAAGTGTTTGAGACCAGGCTGGATGAGGCTTTGAGCAACCTGGTCTACTGGGAGGTGGCCCTGCCTATGGCAGGGGGATTGGAACTACATGATCTTTATTATGCCTTCCAACTCAAGCCATTCTATGATTATATGCTGCCACCTCCCAACTTCACAAAGGCAGCCCATTATTTGACCAGCCAGGACTCAATCTTTACATATACTTTAAAAAAATGACTGAGAATTTAAGTCACCATGAAAAAAAAAAAAAAAAAATCCAAAGAAACCAAACCTGCTCACTACCAAATTCTTTAAAAAAAGAAGTTAAGAGTGTAGAAATGGCAGTTCATGGAAAGCAATACCTGTTCAACCAGTCTGTTATTAAAAAATTATTGGAAAGTAAACTTTTAGAAAGAGGTCCTGAAATGGAGTCAGTGAGATCTTCTATTCTTCTCATACCCTCACAGAAATCAAGGAAAATGCTGTTTCTTGTATATCCAATAAATTTTCAGTATGGTTCTTTTCACAATGAAACTGGGAACAAGAAATCCCACCATTTGCAATGTTATGAAGCTGCAAGACAGTCACTGCTTGTAGAAAAATCCAATACAACTGCACATCCATAATGGTGATTGGCTTTCATGTGAACAACAGATTCATATGAGCATCTGTATCCCAAAAAGTTAACGTAGAAACTTGGAGTAGGAGAAAGATCCAACCAGAATTTTTTTTTCCTTCTTTTCAGAAAGAAAATATGAAAAAGCATAAATACATGAGGAAAAGGATGAGTAGCATACATTCCCTGAAGAGATAAATGTAATTGAGATACTGGTAACCTTTGTAAAGAAGCTATTAACCTAGAGCCTTTTTCACTTTTTTTTTTTTTTCAGATTATAAAACCAGATTATTCTGTCTCGCATTATGTTATCTTTTACTTATTGGTACAGCAAAATGTGACTTTGTAGTAAATATATTTGTTCCTTAGTTTCACAGATTAATTATATAGAATATGGTATGTTTGCTGAAGCAGATAAATGAAGCCCCTCTATTTTGAAGAAGGGGTCTTTCACAAGGTCAAGGCCCTAAAGAAAATGATTTATCAGCTCTTGAGCCAGATGCATCTGAATGAACTTCTGAGCATGCAAAAGTTTTAATTAAAAGCCACAGGAAACAAGAAGAAAATCACTTCACACAATGTCATGGAACTCTGAGAAAATAAGGAAAGGTGGAAATCTATCAGAAGAAATGTAAAAAGCAGGTAGGATTTAGGGGACAAGGAAGGAGTAAGAGATGTTAAGCAGAGATGTAAGAGGAGATATGACTGAAAAGAGCTCCAGTTTTAATCCAGGAAAAAATTTCTTGGGGAGAGGGGTGATTTCTAGTCTAAATATTTTTTTCCTCTCCTTTTTTTTTTCTTTACAAATTCATGGAAGAAAATCCTTCAGTACCATACATGTATTTTATTCAGTCAGAGATAATATCTTCTCTATTTCCAACATTTTCAGACAAAAATTACTTTTCCCTCAGAAGAAAGAGAGTCTTGGTGAAAACCCATACAAAAATCTGAGCTCTAAACCCAGATTTACCTGGAATATTCTAAGTGACTTTGGTTGTATAACCTTGACAATTTGTGCTAGTCTCTTACAGATGCATTAATTAGTAAAGGAAATCCTGAATTTAGTATATAAACTTTACACATACTAAAAATAGAATGTTGGAACAAAACTATTAGTACATTTAAAACCACAAGTAAATAGTGACCTGAAAGTTCCCGTCTGTGATCTTCAACTTAGTTTCATAACAGGATTTCTCTTTTTTCCCCTATGTGCAAGGTGCAAATCAGCACTTTGTTGCTCAATATTCTTAAAATATGTAGAAGTTAAGCTGTGATTATATTTTGTATTACAAGGTTACATTTGAATAAAATGTTGAGTACTATGCTGATTTACAACATGACTTGCCAGTACACTGAATAGTTTTTCTCATCTTCAGAATTCCGGACAACGGACAATATTTAGTTGAATGAATAAAGATATTTTGGAAATTATTTCAGTGATATTTTTGTAAACTAACAGCTGACAGTAACAGATAGAATCTGAGTCATTAGATTTTCAATGGTGGCTGAAATCAGGAAGTGCAGCATTGATTTCATGTCTATTATGTCATTAAGAAAGCCTCAAGATATTTTATCATTTCTGATCAGATTTTGACTCTGTATAGGTCATCTAGTATCAATTAATAATTTCACCTATTTTATAATGAAGGCATTGCTGATTTTGGATATCTGGACTCCTGATGTCTTTTGTTAACTTTTCTCCTCATTAGAAGCCTAGATTTTTGACGTAATTTCAGCCATAAACTTTTCCAATGGATTAGCTTGAAGATTCAGTTGAAATGCATCTGCTGCACTTATTTGACATAAGTGAACAAAGTGTGATTTTCACAAAATACCAGTCCTTTGCTGTTTGTAGAGCCACCTTTCTGAAAGTGTCTAACTATACTGTGCATTCATAGCCCTATTCTGAGCAAATGTCTCAAATCTATTAATTTTGCACTGTTATTATTTTGGAGTTGTCAGGTATTATCATGACCATTTGGTACCAGACAGACAATGTCACCACAAGAATATATGCAGGCTGCCTGGCTCACCACAGTTTATCATGACCTAGTTACTTGGCAACTAAAGATGGCATAGAATGAGTTAATCCCACAAGCTGTCCTTGACTGAGGACAGAACTAATTCTGTTCAATGATTTTATTTTTCAGCTCAGTTCTTCTAACTAACTGCACTTTCTGAAGTTAGCAGCATATTTTCACAGGCAGTGTCTGCTTCTAGCAGTGATAACGCTCCATGTTTAGAGTTAGTACCAAGGAATAGTACGCAAACCAAGACCACTGCTGAATCCTGTGTACCACATTGAGGGTGAAGAAAGTGAAAATCTGTACCTGCAGGGATGAGCGGACAGGACAGGTGACCTTAAAATGACCAACAAGGTATTCCATCCCAGATACATCATTCAGTAAAAAGGGGCTGCCCTAATCCTAAACCATGACAAAAGTTTGCTGACTTTTCATCCCCAGCCTTAAACAAACAAACAAGCATACAAACAAACAAAAGATTTGAAAAAACAGGAAATAGCACCTTAAGACTGGTCCTGAAATTATTGCACAGCAATATTGGTCTAGCAATTGTTAGCAAGAATGCTCTTCAACTAACTTCAAAGCTGACAAGAAACTAACACTGCCAATTGAGGAGAAGTACTGCAAAATCTTAGTAGCTTCTCTTACAGCATCATGAAAAAAAGCAATATATTCTGTACAGGGAGGTTCATCTTGATTTGAGTGCTATAATGCATTTTGAAGGAAATAATTTTTCTAGTAGTGTATACAGAAATATATCATCTTCTTTAAAAGTTAATATTTAATTTACAGAAACTGCTTCCAAGCACATTCCATCCTCTCCATTAGGACAGTAGTAAGAGCGCCCTGGCATTTTGATTCAAAGCATACCTGCACTTTTGCATGTGATTAACCTGCTATTGTCTAGTAGCTATAACTAAGCCTTCTATTTTAACAATGTTAATCCAGTCCTTGGCAGCAAAAGCTTCTTATTTAGATCAAATGTAATACATTTTTGGTTTTTAAATAATTGCTTTCACTGAATAACTTACATTGAACAATTTAATTAAATGTTCATGAAGACTTCCACTGCAAAACCAGTTAATTAATCATCAAACCAGGATAAGAAATAAGATAAAAGAAAGATCTTATTTACCAAGATTATACTTAGATAAGTCAAATTTAACACAGTATCTCAGAAATGTTAGAAATATCAGGCACTTGGATTCTGTGGACTGAAGAGCACATTGAAACACATTTATGCTGAAAGTCTAATTTCTCCCCTTTCAGTTCACCATGTGTTGCGTGACTTTGTTTTAGAGACTTGGTATTCTGTAGTTTGCTTTGTAATAGAACACTTTTTGCTTGATAATAACAATTACATAATAATCACATAAAGAATTTGGGCTAACAAATAATTTTATTGGCTGCTTAGTTTTATCTAGTTACTGTATTCTTTCAAAACTGCCCATCACAGGACAGACTGAAGAAAGTAGGAAGTCTATACTGTTTTGTTGGCTGTGTTGGAAAATCATTTTCCACACTTGCAGAAATACCACCCTCACATTCCTGTCTGCCCCAGAGGCCCAGAAACTAGTCCCTCTGACTCCCAGTGAAACTGCACAGAAGGTGTATATACAGGACATCCAAAAACTCATGGAATCCATTAAGTTTGGCCTTGTCACACCATTTTCAAAGAAAATAAATAACATCAAAGAGAAAAAGCAAAAATGAGTCGGTTCATCAGGAGTTCCCACTGGCTAACCTGTTTCTCTTCCTAGTGAAAAGCACTCAGAACAAGAAAAAAATTATTGCCATTTCCTCAAAAACAGTGATGTATCTTTTGCCTTTCTCTTTTGACTGTAAAAGTCTCAGCAAATTATACTTCTAAAAGCGATTTTTGCAGGCACTGAAGAGGCCCAGCTGTCTCACTTGACTATTAAAGGTAACTAATACCCTCATTTCAGCTTTTAAGCAGGAAAATAAAATCTAGAGTAAGACAGGTATTTCAGTTGAGCAATGTGCAATTATTCTAGCTTTTCAATTAAAAATCAAGAAGGAGAGTATTTTCTAGAGCAGAACAGCTTTATTGGGAGAGATCAAGAAACCTTTATTCCACATCTACAATTTTTCACAGTCATAGCATTGTCTCAACAAGCCTGGGCATAAAAATCTGAGAGAATTGGATTAGACAAATTCTTCCCTATCCTTGAAAGCGTCTTATCATTTACTGAGGAAAATGTATAGACCCTTGGCTTTCCATTAGCTATTTTATGAAACCAATCTTGACCATTTATTTAATTAGCATGCCAGTTATTAGTTGTAAAATATTTTTATCTAGTTTGCAATTCTTAAAAAAAATGGACCTGAATTTCTTTCAAGCAGCCAAGATCCAAAGAGGACTGTATCCCTTCTTCTGTAGAAGGAACACACCAAGGATTGGAAGGGATATATACAATCCCCATGCAATTACCACTACTTTAAATATATATACTCTGGGAAATATCAGGCTAAAGGTTAACTATGCATATTACCTTTGACCTCTTTGCACATGTCCAGTGTGCAAAAATCTTTAACAAAAGGACCACATACGCTTTTTATCTGCTGGTGTCTACCTCATCCACTAAAATGGAGCTGCAGAGGGGAGGGGAATTATGGACAGATAAGACAAAAAAAGAGATATGTCCTATCCTTTTGGCCAAAATGAGAATATATGTACTAAGTAAGATAGGATATGGTAGAAAAAGGAAGGATGACCTTATGGTTGGTGTATTGATTGATGGTTGAATCAATCAGTGGGCAGTGGGCCCAGGTGGCCAAGAAGGCCAATGGCATCCTGGCTTGTAAAAGAAATTGTGTGACCATCAGGACTAGGGAAGTAATCCTGCCCCACTCAGCACTGGTGAGGCCCAACCTCAAGTACTGTGTTAAGTTTTGGGTACCTCAATACAAAAAGGACATTGAGGTGCTGGAGCAGGTCCAGAGGAGGGCTACAAGACTGGTGAAGGGTTTGGAAAACCCTATGAGGAGCAGCTGAAGGAGCTAGGGCTGTTTAGTCTGGAGAAGAGAAGGCTGAGGGGAGACCTTATTTCTCTTTACAAATACCTGAAAGGAGGCTGCATTGAGAGTGGTGTTGGTCTCTTCTCACCGATGACAGGTGACAGGACCAGGGGAAATGGCTTCAAGTTGTGCCAGGGAAAGTTTAGGTTGGATATCAGGAAAAACTTCTTTACAGAAAGGGTTTTTAAGCACTGGAACAGGCTCCCCAGGGAAGTGGTTAAGTCACTATCTCTGAATGTGTTTAAAGATCATTTGGATGTGGTGCTCAGGGACATGGTTTAGTGGGGGGTTGTTAGAGTAGTAGTAGTGGTGAGTAGAGGGTAGTAGGGTTAGGTTGAGGCTGGACTCAATGATCTTGGTGGTCTTTTTCAACCTGACCAATTCTGTGATTTTGTGATACGGTTAAAGAGATAGGATGCAATCATATTCTGGCTATCTGAGCTTGCTTTGCTGAAGTGCTGAGTTTATAAACACAGATGAAGGAAGTTTTTTCTAAACACATGAAGAATTTATCACATATCCTTGAGGCATCCAACAAATTATGTAAAATTAAGAGTGAAACTTTGACTTCTTACTATATTGAGTACCCATTTACAAGAAGACAGACTTATTAGTCCCTTATTAATCAGTTCTCATTGTGAAGAGAAAAAACTCACAGAATCACAGATTGGTTAGAAAGGGTCTCTGGAAGTCATCTCACCCAATCTCCTTATGGAAAATGGGCTATCATCCACACAGAACAGTTCAGCAATGACTTTGTCTAAATGAGTCTGATATACCTCCAAGGGTGCAGATCTGAAGTGTCTCCAGGAAACATATTAAAGCACTGTACTACCTTCTCCGTAGGAAAAAAAAAAAAAAAAAAAAAAAAAAAAAATTATGTGAAAACCAGAAAAACACCTGCCCCAAAGCCACAATTTGTGACCATTGCCCCTTTTTAGATCATTGTCCACTATAAAGAAGAGCTTGCTATGTCACTGTTTGAAGCTATGCTTCTGTAGCTGTTATTAGACTGTTACTGGCCACAGACTACTTGATCTTTCCTTTGTGGATCAAAGATCTCTCCTTGGATGTGAAACTTTGGATTGTGGAATATGTATTCTACATATCTGTTGCTAGCTAGTTCGAAAACCCAACACATCTCCTTCTATAAGCATGTTTCTTTTAAGCAACTTATGCAGTAGTTGGAAGGATTAAATTTCCAATATTCCAAATAATAACCCTGCTGGCCAGTTTATCACCCATTTTCAAATTCTCAGTACATTAGGTGCTCAGTCATGACTTGCAAATGAGGGATTGGGGATGGAGGGACTTGTTTGGGTTTTAGGTTTTGTTTTTTTTTTTTCACTGGGGAGGACAGGGGAATTGGCCTAGGAACTGTTAGGCAGTTCTAAATCTCAAATGCCATATCTACAGCACTAGAGACTTACAATGGACCTATCCCAGACTAATCATCATAGAGATTGCTCTTTCTCGTTGAGACAGCTGGTTGCTGTGATAAGCTAGCAGAATAGTCCTATTACAGCGGTCAGCTTGAGGATGGCATGTTCAGTGACAGTTCTGTTATTTCCTTGTGTTTGATGGTATTTCCTTTTGGAGATACTATTTTGTGATATAGATTTCACAGTTCTATTAATTTTATTTTGTGAAGCTGAATGCTATTTCCACAGAACCTTCAAAATGCACTTTACAGCAATTCACATCTAGCTTTCCTTTGATAAGAAACATTTCTTCAATATATGTTTTATTTCAGAGAGGTGTCATATCACACATACCATCAGGCTTGTCTACCCCTGTGCATTTACTTTCTCATCAGAAAGACAATAACTTATCTCAAAGTTTAACAACTGTATTTGTTATTACCACTGCTTATTATCTGAGTCACCATAGTACCTAGGAGACTTCAAAGTGAACTAGGGCTTCAGGTTGTTATCTATGAAACAAGCATAATCAAACCACAGACAAGTTTTTCTATTAATTCAAATAATTCTAGTGGGAAAATAAACCAATAATGATAGAAACAATTATCTGATTTTATTACAGTTGGCATTGATAGTTTTGCTCTTAGGTTTTTGGGGTTTGGTTTTGTTTTGTTTTGTTTTGTGTGGTTGTGTGGGTTTTTTGTTGTTTTGGGGTTTTTGTTTGTTTGGTTGGTTTGTTTTTTTGTTTGTTTGTTGGGGGTTTTTTTTTGTGGTTTTGGTTTTGTTTTCTCCAGTAAAATACAGCTTTTTATGAAAGTGCCTTTAAGTACACCTAGAAATTAAATAGAAAATATTTAGGTTTATAAACTTTCTTGATTTACCTGGATATAGTTCAGAATTATCTATTTCTGCGTATCACATAGGTATAAAGTACACTGATAACAACTGCTTTACCAACCCATCAAGATATATTAATGAGTCACACTAAAATCAACATTTCAGGACCCACTGTTAAAAAGTATCAGAATAATATATCTGAACAATGTTTAAGTGACATGAAAAATATAAGTATTTCATTAAAAACAGAAGTTTGAAGAAAGGATTAAATCATCATTCTGTATTCCATTTTGAGAAAATTATAGGGTTTAATCACTACAGCACTTGAGCGGATGCATATGAAAAATGCATCTGAACAGTTGCTATAATACAGAGAACTATATTTGAGTTTTTAAATCCTGTGTCATTTGAGTTGTTTAGTGAACGAGGAAAGCACACAGAATTCTTTGTCTTCAAATTATTGTATTGCTGAAAAACCAACTGCAGTAGGTTACCCCTGAAAGAGAAAAAATAAAAGGGAGCAGCCTGAATTGCACGTAATCATATGGCTTAGAAATTGAAAGGATGGTACTGAAAAGCCACTTGAAGATAAAAACCTAAATAATAACCTGCTTTAAAAACAAACAAAAAAACCCCACATGGTTTCAGTTTTAAATATTTGTTTGTTTGAAAGGCAACAACAAAATCTTGTCTGCAATGAAAATTCATTGCTATTTGAGGGCTACTTTATATGGTCAAAGCAATATAAGGCAGATTGCAAAGAAGGATGGAAGGATGCAAGCAAAAAAATAGAGACACAAAGTTCAGAAGTGTGAAAAAAAAATCTAAAAAAGATACACCAAAGAAAGTAACTTTATGTAGTTCTCAATGAACAGAGAAAGCCATGACAGAATGAACTACAACACTGAAAGTAGTTATAGGACATGAGAGGCACATTTATATCATTCCCTGAAAATACAGGAGTAAAATAGCATCTACTGAAGGCAAACTTGTGGCCCAGCCCTTAGTAGACATTATGTTGCAACATGAAAGTTTCACACCTTAGACGTCTCAGAAAAACTAGTCTTCTTCCTAAAGCACATAAGTGCAAGCAAATAACTGAGTCTTCACATCATCATAATATTTCTACTTAAGACACCAAGCACATAGGCTTCTAGAATTAGGCAGATGCAAGGCTCAGAGAAGGGTATGTGAAAAACAAGGGTATTGTCCAATCTTTCGTTTTGCATGTATGCAACTCCTGAAATGTTAATGGGTGATAATCACCCTTATCAAGTCATGAGCATGATAATAATGATAATGATGTGAGCATCTGCTTCATATTTCCTGGCTTTTGTTGATTTGACTCAGTCATAAAGCTATTTAAATGTACATGTCCATTACCAAATAATAATAATAATAAAAGTAATAACAATGTATTTGCTGTGCTTATCTATTCAACAGCATCTGTTGCTTTGTGGCTGGTTCTTATTATTTACTTTTTGGAAGATACTTGTTAGTTGGCATCCAATAAGCTTTTCTAATAGCTATTTGGTTTTGGTTGTGTGGCTTTTTTGGGTTTTTTTT
>JANHGN010024005.1:0-15667 GCA_024605025.1 Megaceryle maxima | reverse complement strand
GCAAGGAAGGGAAGAGACCAGTGTGGCTGAGCCATGACCTACTGGTCAAACTAAAAAGCAAGAAGGAGCTTCACAGGTGGTGGAAGCAGGGACAGGTACCCTGGAAAGAGTATAGGGATGCTGCCTGATTGTGTAGAGATGAAGTCAGGAGGGCCAAGGCAATATTGGAGCTGAACTTGGCAAGGGATGTAAAGAATAATAAGAAGGGATTCTATAGGTATGTCAATGAAAAAAAGGAAGGTTAGAGAAAACATACCCCCCCAAAGAGTAAAAATGGTGGGCCAGTAACAATGGATGTGGAGAAGGCTGAGGTTCTCAATAAATTCTTTTCCTCAGTCTTCACTGACAACCTCTGTCCCAACACCTCCTAAGTTAAACTGCAGGGTGTGGACCAGGGTGGTGATGTTCCTCCCACTGTATGTGAACATCTGGTTCATGACTACCTGAGGAACCTGAACATACATAAGTCCATGGGACCTGATGAGATTCATCCCAGAGTCCTGAAAGAATTGGCTGATGTAGTTGCCAAGCCACTTGCCATCATATTTGAAAAATCTTGGCAGTCAGGTGAAGTCCCTGGGGACTGGAGGAAGGGACACATTACGTCCATTTTTAAAAAGGGTAGAAAGGAGGATCCTGGAAACTATCGCCCTGTCAGCTTCACCTCTGTGCCTGGGAAAATCACGGAGCAGATTCCCCTAGAGGTTCTAACAAGGCAAATAGAGGACAGTGGGATGATGAAAGACAGCCAACATGGCTTCATCAGGGGCAAATCCTACCTGACTAATCTAGTGGCTTTCTATGACAAGGTGACTACCTCAGAGGACAAGGGATGACCTATAGATATAATCTATCTGGACTTCTGCAAGGCTTTTGTCATGGTCCCCCACAACATCCTACTTGCCAGGTTGGGGAGATATGGATTTGACGGGTGGACTGTTCAGTGGATAAGGAATTGGCTGGATGGTCGCATCCAGAGGATGGTGATCAATGGCTCAATGTCCAGATGGAGGCCAGTGACTAGTGGCATCCCACAGGGGTCTGTATTGGGACCCGTACTGTTTAATATTTTCATCAATGATATTGACAGCAGGATTGAATGAACCATCAGCAAGTCTGCAGATGACACCAAGCTGAGTGGTGCTGTCGACAGGCTGGATGGACGGGATGCCATCCAGAGGGACCTGGATAAGCTGGAGACATGGGCCCAGGTGAACCTCATGAGGTTTAACAAGGCTAAATGCAGGGTCCTGCACCTGGGTCAGAACAACTCTCACTATCAATACAGGCTGGGAGACAAGTTGCTGGTGAGCAGCTCTGTGGAAAAGGACTTGGGGGTGTTGGTGGATGAGAGGCTGGACATGAGCCAACAGTGTGTGCTTGCAGCCCAGAGGGCCATTTGCATCCTGGGCTGCATTAAGAGAAATGTGGCCAGCAGATCAAGGGAGATGATTCTGCCACTCTGCTCTGGTGAGACCTCACCTGGAATACTGTGTCCAGCTCTAGAGCCCTCAGCACAGGAAAGACATAGACCTGGTGGAGTCTGTCCAGAGGAGGGCCACAAAGATGATCAGAGGGCTGGAACACCTTTCCTAGGAGGACAGGCTGAGAGAGTTGGGGTTGTTCAGCTTTGAGAAGAGAAGGCTCCGGGGAGATCGAATAGTCACCTTCTAGTACCTGAAGGGGGCCTACAGGAAGGCTGGAGAGGGGCTGTTTACAAGGTCCTGTAGTGAAAGGACAAGGGGTAATGGGTTTAAATTAGAGAAGAGTAGGTTTAGACTGGACATCAGGAAGAAGTTCTTTACATTGAGGGTGGTAGAGAAGTGGAATAGGCTACCCAGGTGGTTGAGGCCCCATCCCTGGACATATTTAAGCTGAGGCTGGACAAAGCTCTGAGTAGCCTGGTCTAGTTGAGGGTGTTCCTGCTCACTGTAGGGGGACTGGACTAGACCTTCAGAGGTCCCTTCCAGCCCTAGCCATTCTGTGATTCTATGAATACTGAAGCCCTTCCTTCCAAATTTAAGTTAGTCTCAGAATACTATATATTATCAAGACATCAAATACTGTAAGGGTGAAAAATCATTCCACACCTTCCTAATGTAGGACAAACATAGATACATGTTATCTCAGGTGTCTGCCACAGATTACTGTCAGGGACAAATCTGAAGTCCTTTCCCAAAAGCAGACAGCTCCATTTCTTTTGTTTTAATCATATTTATTTCAATTTGCCAAGAGGCAGGTCAACACAGCAGAATCAGAGCCAACTAATAGCAGATGAGTGTCAAACAACCTGCTGTCACTGAGTAATGATATATTCACAACATTCCCAAAGGAGAAGGTGGTGATTTTGCTACATGGACTGTAATTCAGACCCTCCTTTGTAATATTTTGGCTGTGAGAAACAGTCCATTCCTCCAAGTCCTGCAGATGCTGATATTTAAACCAATCACAAGGACTCTTTCTCACACACATGCCTTGCCTACCTATCATTCGGAAGAACTCAACTCTTGCGTCGCACTACAGACTGGACTTGAAGTATGAAAGCTGACAGTCACCTTAGCACCTCAACTGCAAGAACATAAAAATGGGTGCCACAATATTTTGAAACACACTTTTCACTGCAAAATCCCAAATATTTTTTCATATTCATTACAGAAAAAATAGTTGCCAAAGCAGTAATCTTTTCTTTTTAATTATAATTACAATTCTGTACGCTCTAATGTCAAGTTTTATAAAGTAGAATCCAAAAATCTGCTGCAGTCCATGTCGAGAGGACATCTGAACCTTTCATTCACAGTCCAGAGTTGCACCTTTAGTAAAAAGCAATAAGCCTATAGTTCAAAGAATTTCAAAGGAAAAAAAAAACCACAAAAACAAGTGAAATAAATACAGGTAGATTTCCTTGAGTTTGGGAGGAACCTGAAAAAAGGAACTCAAAATATAACCTGCCCTGTTCATCTTAAAAGGGTCAAAATCTGAAACCAACAGGGATATATATTCAATGACAGCATCTGTAACTATTTCACTAGAATATATAGCAAAGGTGAGGAATATTCTTAACTAAAGTCTACAGAGAGTTTCCCAGACTACAACATGCCTCCCTAGGAGAGCACGTGTGAAGGCCTGGCTGTATAGGATAGTGAAGGTTAAGACTGATACATCGTAATCCGGGTTGCAGGACTCAATCTTTGAACAGTCTGTGAAGCAAGTCAGAGTACGTTTCCACAGTAGCATGCAATTAGACAAAGTATGCACCATTCAACACTACAAGAAAGTTTCAATAATGCCAGCAATTTTCATGACCCAAATGCAACAGCCTTCATAAAGTGTTCCAACATAGCCCTCATTTTTATCAGCGAGTAAAGAAAGGGTTATAATGAATTTTTTGTGAATTTCATGAATAAAATGCTTCAATCATTGCTTTCCTGGGAGAGTAAAATTCAGCTTTCCAGTAAAAGTTTAAACAAAGATTAAAGCTGGTCATCTCTAAGGGGAAAGTCTGGTCTATTGCTACCAGTAAAGACAGAAGAACTGGAAGAGTCCTTCAGGAACATCACACCGCCAGTAGAAGATTATCTGTGGGAGGTTTACAAATTAGTTGCACGTGTCCTTGTTACATAAGGGTCTACAATGAAAATCAGATGGCTCAGCTCCTACCTTAGCCTTTATTCAGGCTGATGAAATTAGCTTTTAAACAATTTTGCAGTGCAAACTTCTATAAGAGGGACATAAGGACGTGTCTTAGAGTGGGAACGCTTATGGAGTCACTGCAAGATGTTTTTCTAAAGGCACTGAGAGGTCCTTGGGTGAAAGGCTCTACCCATGCATACAGTATAATGGAATGTTAAAGCAATAAAAGCCTGTTTGGGTAAAAATATTTTTCTTATTTGCATCTTTAAGTGTGAGAACTGCATGGCTATGCAATACTGATGCCTTAAAAAATTCCAAGAGAGGGGATACAGTTTTCCCCTACAGTATCATCCAACTGGTGCACAGTAATCTATGAAAATACATCTATTTCTAACTTTTAGATATATACATCAAGGTACAAAATTTAAGGTTGTTTTTTTTTTTTTTTCCTTTTAAACATACAGGAATCTCTCCCATACAAAAATGAACTGTCCAAAGATGGCACTGGGACTCAGAAGGCACACCAGTCACCATCTTTGCAAGACAATCAGCCTCCTAGGCAGCCGCAGTGCTCTGTGAATGGCTCAGATACTTCTGGATAAATAAAAGAGAAGCATCTGAGAGCACTGAGGAATAAGAAGTGGTGACTAGCTGGTTAGGAGATATACTAATAATATGGCTTGGAAGAGAGGTTGCAGATGACTTCATTTAACAACATGGTTACGGTGACTCATTGCCAGGAAAGGAAAGAGGTGACCGAGCTGATCGGCTGACTTTCCACTCTGATCTTCCCTACCCTATCCCAGTGCTTTGCTGTCTCTGCCACCTTAGAGCATATGCAACAGCTGCACCCCAAAGGCTTGCTTTGTTCACCTTTTCCCCAGTATCTGTATATGAAAAAGGTCACTATTTCCTCTTGGCCACAATTCTTGACCCATAACATGGCAGGAGAGGAGAGATGAGAAGGTTGCGGGGACCAGTTCATTTTAAAGCTTTGTTTTGCTTGTCCATGATACTTTGCATTGCTGCCACAGGCAGGAGCTGATGAGAGAGGGAGAAAACCATATCCCAAAGCAAACAGATCTATCCGTTGGCTGCTCAGGAGGAGTTGGCTGTATATCCTGGAATGCCTAATGTTCAGAAAATTTATCTTGGTAAAGGCTCAGGAAAATGTATGTTTTTATTTTACCCAAAGTAAAAATATTGGTCAATGTGAAATTAAAAAGTGAAAATAATACTCCCCCTTGTAAAAAATTCCAGCCTCCTACACTCACTGTATCTTGTAGACTTCTAAAACAAATAACATGCGTTTTATGTGTTTTTTTCTACTAACTTTTTATTGGTATTTATAATGTAGTACAGAAGAGACTTTTAAGAGGGGAAAAAGGCAAGTTACAATAACATACCAAAGTGTTTAGAAAAGGCTGGGAATGCAGAGGACACAGACCATGCTACCTTCCTTTTTATTTCAAGGTGAGGAACCCAAAACATCAGGCAAGTAATGTAAATCCTTTCTGTTGCCACTGGGGCACACACCAGCATAGAAGGAACATAATTCAGAAGGTCACCTTTTCCCACCTCAGCAAAAGAACTAGGTCTACAGACCCACAGAAGTAGTATGTATAGACCACCATTCATACAATAGATAGCAAGCGATCCAGCAACCCCCCCAAACATAGCAGGCTAAACAAGTAGTAATACGCAGAAGGGGGAACAGTCAAGGCGACAGCTCTGTAACTAAATGGAGTTTTGAGCACATTTTTCTCTTAACTGCTTGAGCCAGGTGTCAGCAACATCACTTCCTGGAAAGGTGAAGTTTCTAATCATGTTATTTGTACCTCTGAACAAGTATCCAAGACATGTTTGAGATGTAGAAATTAAATTTCTCATGGCACTTGTTGAATATAGCAGATTTCATATACAGAGTGCATGATTGATGTTAGCCCGTTAATCCTTCTGAATTCCCATAAATTAGCTCTCAAGGCTTCTCTTCAGGAGAGTATTGGGTAGTCTGCTATTTGGATTTTACAGTTATTGACACCTGACAAGCTCTTCAGCTGGCAGTGTCATCTACTGCTGTCTTAATTGGGAGAATTTAAGCAAGACCTTCTCCTCGCCTTGAAGAGAACTGGCTTGAAATGAGAAGATCTGGTGTCTTATTTCAAAACCCATGGTTATCCCCATGGTCAGCTCATCTTCAGAGGGATATCTGGTCACCTAGACCCAGACAAGACATGGAGCTAAGCACACAGCTGCCTCTGCAAGACTGGCTACAGAAACTGATGGGCCTACCTCAAGCTAGCTGAAAGACTCAGCTGACCCTCTAATGCCCCAGGCTGGGCTGTGAGTGGCCCCTGGCACTCCACTGGGGGATAGGCTGAAGTTGAAATTGTTTCTATTATGCTGCTAATAATATATATGAATCTGGTGCTTTTTCTCATGACTTCCACCAGAGCTTATGAGCTTTGAGAGAGAGTACTACTGATACCAGATCATCTTTCCTCTGCTGTCCCTAGTCCCCAGGATTGCTGTAAATATAGCAGCTCAGTGCTGTTTTGGAGTGGCAGAATGAAACTGCACATGTCCAGCAACCTAACACTTATCTGACACTAAAAGATATACACAATGGACAATTGTTTTCCTTCCAGTATAAGACAATATAACCATTGCTTAGCTCAAGTTAGTTTGGTAAGTACAGGGTATTGAAGTAAGTTTAGCTTCAATTAGTTATATTAATACCCACAGCTCTCAATCAAGCATGTTTCCACCATACTGCCCTTAAATATGTTTTATGTTTGTGTATTAAGCCAGAAGTTCTTTCACGGATCTGCTTTATTCAGAACCATAGTCATAATAAAGACATCAAAGTAATAAAGGCCTGGAATCCAATAATAACATGTTAATTCCAATACCACCGAATGGTAAAATTCCTTCACATTTCAGCAAACAATCTGTCTTTCTTACGGGCTATAACTGCACAGATGACTAAGGCAGTCTCTGAGGGGGTGGAAAGGCATGTAGAAATTGTTCTGGGTTGCAGCTTGTTAACCATTCCAATGGAAGCAGAGTCCATCGCCTCTAATGAGCTCACTATTTTAAAACAAAGATATTACAACGACTGTAGAGCTTGCTGGTGCCACCAATTAGTGGAAATATAGGCTTGGATATTGTTCTTTCTAAAGGTAAAACTAACTGTCATTTGAGAGCAACAAAGCCACTCTCATCATTGGAGAAAGCACAGGTCACTGTACTGTCTCTGAAAAATTATCCAGTGGACGGAAAAATAAAAATAACTAGAATATTAAAAATAATGCTATGATGGCTACTATCCAGATGCTGTTATTAGCTCTTACTCTTCTGTATAGTTTTATTAAGCATGAAAGCTTGTAAATGTGTGACTTTGATATTGGAATGCCTGTCTGCAAGGCATGATGTTTTAGATTAGTGTACTAGTTTAACATTGGATACTCGGATACGGAAAAAATGGGAGTTTCTGATCCAATGTCACACCCACCAATGTATTTCTTGTGCAACAGTGAAAGTTAGTCTGAGGTTAAGAAAGAGGCTGTTACTGGAACCAGTAGGAACATGAAGACCATGTTGCGTCACTGCACAATTTGGTGAGACACACAGGAAACGGGGAAGCCCTCAGGAAACCAGCACAAGGACTTAGAACAATAAGCACCTTGAGAGAGGAATCTGGACAGGAGGGAGGGAACAGAAAAGATGCTGAAATATTATCAGGTTGAAAGAAAGCCTAAAAACCCACCCCAATACAATAACTAGAGAACAAATGAATGGCAGGCTCTGTTACAGCCATTTTTGTCCCTTAACTAAAGAGAATGAGAAGATGAGTTAGAAATGCAGTGGGTTCTGTTGACATGACAAACTGAAATTACCACAAGAGAAACACACATGGGCCTTGTAGCATGTTAAGTTCTGAATGGTGGAAGAGTGGCAGCGGCAGTCCTGATTGAGAACCTCTAAGTGATCGTGAAGCTGTTAGCTCTGTTCTCTAGGAAGAAGTAGAAATCACATCTAACAGCACTACTTTTGCCTTTGAGGCTGTAACTATTTACTTCTCCCCACCCTCTCCTTTATTGTCTGACCAGCCAGGCAGATCCATCTAGGAAATGGAAAGGAGGCAAATTCCTAGAACTTTTGGCCTTTTGTACAGAACATATGTAGTATTTATTTAGGAACTGGCTTTTTGCTAGTAACCCGTGCCCTCAGACAGATAACTTTTACTACATCATAGTTTTGCACTTAGTAATTGTCAATTTACTTGCATTTTATAAGAAGAGCTGGTCTAAAACCAGCAACATCTGAACCATCTCAAAGTGCTGGAAACTAGAGCTCACTGGGAATTCTCCAGTGAAACTTGCTTGTTGAAAATGCTGTTTCATCAGAATCTCTGTATTTTCCCCAAAGTCTCTATTTCAGCCCACATCTGATGAAATCCTGTCTGTCAGGCAGGTCTTGGCATGTCTGGCTCCCTGCCAGCCTGTCTGCTGAGCTATTGGGAAGTCCAGTTTCCCAGGTTACTGTATGTCCTTCTACTGAAGTGCTCAGAACAGGATTCTTATTTGCCTGGAAGCCTTGCCAACCTCAGTCAAACCAGACCTTTTGGGATTGAGGACCTTTGCCACATACATGCCTGAAAATGGCTTTCAGAGTCTGTAGCTTGCAGGATGACATCTGTCATCATACCAAATCCCAAAACTTTCATGTTCCCACGTCTGATATCTGTGCAGGCTGCCCTGGCTCTCATACCGCTCCACAAGTTGGGAGCCAAGTGGTGTAGAAATCTTGTGTCCTTGTTTTCAGACTGTACGGTGGACTGTGGGCCCTGGAAGCCCTGGCTCCCTCCACTCTGACTCTTCTCTGCAACTCACAGCACTAAAACTGACCAAAATTATGTCAGACACCATCAGTCAGCTCAGCGTTCCCTGCAGCACACTTCATTTCGGATACACCATGTTTCCTGTGGTTTTGGCTTTTGTCAAAAATAGGGGTAATTCTCCCCTCTTCCTTCCTCCAACCTCAAAGAAAACATTCAAATCTATGGCAGAATGGAAATTTGGTTTCCTGGCCAGCTCTACCTGCACTGTTAGAAGCAACATATTTGGCCATTTCATGACAGTTTCCAGAGATCTCTGTAATGCAGACAGTGGTATTTCAAGGTCTGTTTTCTATAGCTCTTCTCTATTAGGAAGAGATTTATTTTCCTTTCACCGAGCAGGAGAATGCACCTTGCCCTGCAGAGGCATTTTTAAGTTTTGAAATAGACCCTTCTATTTCCAGCATTTTCTTTGAGATTGCTTCAGTCAGTGCTTGATAAAGTAACCTGCACTGTATCAAAGTGTTGATGCAGAAGCCCCAGGAAATCATAATTTTCGAAAACCTTTATGCTAAGTCTCTCAACTCCTGCTACAGTAGCTAATACAGTGTGAACAACACTCATCCTCTTAAACCTTTGGGTTCCTATGTCTAAAAATTAATTCCTTTAGGGTTTGTTTGTTTCTAGATATCACAGGCTGAGTCCAGGGTACACATCACTTTGTCAAGAACAAGAAAAAAAGCTAAAGCATCTTCAGGAAGTATCACTGAAAGACTGCCAGGGAACTCACAGAACATCAAAATGGTATGCAACATGCCCAGCCTTGTTTTCCTTTCCAGTTAACTGAACGTTAAGCATAATTTAAAGCCTTATTCATTACAAAATACACTTAGAGTTTCCCTACAGTAAAAGCTTGCACAAGGCTTCTGTAACGCTGAGCCTGAATGAGTTCTTTGCTAAATCAGGCCCTCAAGATTCCCAGGATGCATACGTAAGCACGGCTGCAAATGGGGAAAGAAAAGGGGCAGGCTCCTCAGCACTGCAGCGCAGGCCTGATCAGCGTAGCAGACCAGAAGGTCACAGAGGAGGGTTGGAGGAAGCACTGTTCTGCTCCGTTCAGGCAGAAGAATTTTATGTTTGTTCAGAAGCATAAGAAACTTTGAAACACCATATAAGGGCCGAGACTCAGGCTCTGCTGGAGAAACCTGCTGGAGCTGAGCTCTGCGCATAACTCATATGAACGTTAATGAGAGTTAAATGCACGCATTGAAAGAAGAATAGACCCCTTAGTGATTTGTCAAGATAAAATTCAAAATAACTTTGAATGCTCAGAGGTAAATATTAGGTTTAGGAATTAAAACCAGCAGAAGTAGTGGAACAATTGCCTATAATGAGATCCAGGAACAATCTACCCACTGTACCAGGTTTTCATTAGAGTTATGGCCTGCAGCCATACCACCTTGTGCTGTGATCTTAAAAGCTAAGACGGGTTGGGCTGGTTAGTATTTGGAAGGGAGACCTCCAAGCAAGCCTACCACTGCAGGAACAGCTTAGTGATGCCATAGATAATGTTCTTCCTTCTGATTCAGTATTGGATCCAGGTGTTAGGAGATTGAAGGTCTTTTGTGCAAGATCTAAATCTAAGGATTTGATGATCTATGGTCATTAAAGCATGTCTGTCATTTCTCAGTACAATGTCACTTTGAAATGGCTACTGCATTTCACTATAGTGGTAGTTGCACATCAGTAATAGATAAGTGCTTCCAATAATGTAACAATCAAAATTCACAGGGAGGTTGTAAAACTAAATTTACCAATGTGGGGTATGTGATTTAAGCCCCAAGAGCTCCAGAGAGGTGCTAAGAGGCATCTGTTGTATTTTTGAAGGGTCTATATCTACTATGGAAACATCATCACATCTCAGAGCTCTGCAATGGGAGGGCACTTTTAACCCTGGGGTTACCACTGACGTTATCTCAGGTGTGTTTATGTGCTCTCTCCCCTGCACACCCAGCCAAGCTACCTCTGCAGCAGCAGCAGCGCCACCACCAGAGTCCATAAAATGGGCTCTGCACTGTTATCAGTGGTGATGGAGGAGCAGCTCCTGAGGAAGTTCAGCTGTCTAGCTGACGGGAGAACAGCAGACAGCTTGTAAACTGTCCCATCCCTGCTCTTAAATCTGCTGGGATTAAACCCCTCAGGCATTATTGCCCTGCAAGGAATTAGGTGCATATTCCCTTGTAGACTGAATAGATCCCTATATCTAAATCAATGAGACTACTCGCAGTGCTCAAAGTTAAAGATGCATCTGTCTCCAAAGAATAAAGGCATAAATGAGCGGTGCAGCTACACGACTCCTAATTGATGTTCTTGATTTATTAACCTCCCTGGTTGTCATCCAGGACACTGTACTAACATTGTTTTGTTTGTCCACGTAGGACATGATCGTGAATGCTGCTGAGAGCCCTTGAGTCTGTAGTGCTAGGAGGGCTGACTTCATCGGGAATTCACTGAAATACATCAATTGAAGTTCATTGAATTCAATGGGATTTGAGAGCATTTGGCATCCCTTAGGAGGCAATTAGCACCTTCCAGAATATGGGCCTTAGACAACCAGGTCTATGAAGTTCAGACAGGTTTTCCTCTGGGTTTGGGGGCAGTTTACAATTTGTATATAATAAAGAGATGGTTTAATTTTTTTGCTTTCATTTTAAAATGTAATTTCAAACAGAGCTTGAGCTGTCTGTTAACATTTGTTAGCATGCTAGGACTGGACACACAAGTCTCTAATACTGGTGAGTAACCTACCAGTGATTTGCCATAACCGAGTTGGTAAATCAATTTAATATGGAGATGCATTATAACGTGACCCAAATAAAACATCTCCTTTTTACTATAATGCTTCTATTTGCATCAAGTGGCTGAATAAAACAAATCTGTTCAAGATATCCATGCAACTGCCAATAGTTGCTCATCTCTGACTTCTTGCAGTGACACAGAGGAAGCCATGAGTCTGTTGGCTTTAAGAAGCTTCCCGGCTATGTCATGACTTGTGTTTGTACATGGGCCATATTTGCTTAATATCCCAGTTTTTCCAGTGACTTCATGGGAATAAGCAGGGTCGCATAAAACAGCTGGTGATACATATTTGTGAGGAGGAGGGAAACAATCAGCACACTCTACCCGCTGTCTTCTATCAAAAACTCTTCCAACTTACTGTAAATGAGGTTGGAAACTGGAGCCGTAAGAAAAGCCCTTCCTTAATTTTGATATTTTTCTTTGCACTAAATAAACTTAACTGTAGGACTTCGTTTGTACTGCCACAGGCATTCCTCTTGAATGAGGATGTTTGATATCTATGTCTGTTATCGTAACACTCAGAAAATACTGTTGCTGTTCAGCACAATGAAGACTTTACTGGAGAATGCTGGATAGGCTCCTGTGAAGTGACAAATTGCATATGAAATCACTTATTCAGGACATCCTGGCTTGAGTGAAAAGACCTTGGAAAATTATCTACAGACAAAATGGTGGTCAGAGAAAAGAAATGATCAATTGAAAGTACCTATTATAGCCACTGATAATGTTAAGGCAATCATATCTAGCCCAGTCAGAGAGAACATTCAACAGTGCCCTGTGTTTGAAATAGCTCCAACTCTGTTTGGAAAAATGACTCTTCCTTCCTTGAGCCACAATCCAAAGACCACTGGATTCTATAGGAGTTTTTAAATCAAACCCAATAGGCTTTGGATGAGTCCCCTGAAGATGATTTTGCAGGAAAATGAAACATTGGAGTTAGTAAATTTTGAGAACAAAATATTTCACACTCATACATAACAGAACGCTTTAAGGTCTGCACACCGCTCCTTCTTGGCTTTGCTGCTTATAACCACACTTCCCACTAATAACAAATTATAAAATACAAAATCATCTAAATGTCCAGTACCCAGTAAATTCAGAAGAATTGAAGGAAGCGTGTTTCCATCTGCTTTCCAAATGCTGCTTTAATCCATCCTAAAATCCTAACAGTTTCTACAGCATTGCATGGAAATCCTTATGCTTCAGAAAAAACATCTTATTTATCCAAGCAGTACGCAGCTCAAGACAGTAGAAAAAAAAAAAAAATCCATATTCTAATGCTTTTATAGCATCCTGTACCAGCCTTCACACCCAAAAGATGTAAACCACTGAATGTCAAAAGAGTGTATTACCCAGGAAAAACTCAGCACTGCTGGCACTGTCAACTGCTTTAATATATACACACTTGAAGCATTGACAGCAATAAGTGAAACTTCTGTTTACATTTTTCTGTGTGTGTGTGTGTACACATCTACGTTTTTTATTCAGATAATGCTGTGAAGTTCTACCAAGAGGTTACAGAAAACAACAGCAAATAAAGTGCATGTACATAAATAACTTGGTCTGACTTTCTGTTTAACGTCCAAGATGATTGGAACAGATTGTATCATGAGCTACTTCTCCTTTGGCTAACTAAATAGCCATCCCCACTTACCATAAAGCATATTCTTCTTAAAACAAGTATCTATATTCACTCTGTTGGATAAATTACTTCCAAGTAAGTGCCATAAAGCCCATTACATTCCTGCTTTAGAAGTGGATCAGGTCCAAACAGACAATCAAAGGATTTCACTGGGATTATTTTAGATTAGAAAAACTACAGAAGACTGACAAGATCATAAAGACATAAAGGATAAATTAGCAGTTACATACCAAACAAAGTTCTCCAGCAGTTCCTAGTATATTAAAAAAATAAAATAAAATCCTATTGTACTAATCTATACCCAAATGGCAATCTCTTTATGCAGAAATAAAATGTCATTACTTAACTGCTATCTCCCACACAAATCAAGTACCCATTTCAAAGTTTAAAAACCAAGACTATATAAAAATAACCAAGTTCACCAACTAGCTGAGTAGGAACTTATTTCTTTTCACAATTTCCTTTTTAAATTGAATAAAAAAGACTATGTTATGATTTACCATATTAATGAGCCATTATTGCATAACTGTATTTTTATTGCAGATATATTACCTGCTAAATGATGCTGTTTTTCCAGAAAAAGTTCACAGTACAGATTCTATGGGAATGTTTCCTGCTGACAGTTCCTAAATCTTTCAGAAGCTGTCAGCAACCTCAAGATTCAAGTTTGCAGTACCCTAGCAAGCAGAAGCATATGCACAGGCTTTCTATTTTTAAACCGCAATCGAAACCATTAAAAACACGCCTTAAACATAAAAAGATTATTGAAAATAAGATGATCTTATCTCACTTGTCAATCTAAAGGACACTGTCAATTACGTGTTATAGTATGCAATTTCTATAAATATAACTTGACACTTAAAGTCTCCATTTTTTCTCCCCACTATTTTCTGCCCAGACCAGTTATCCTCAGAACCACACTAACAAATCCTTTATGCTATAATAAGTAACATTAAATAAAATAAACATTTCCACAGAAAACACCGGTCCTTGAGGAACACCCTGTCTTTTCTGTTTACGTGTGTCCAGCCTGCCTATCACACACTCTTCACCCATGGAGCTCATGAAAGGAAGGCAAGTCACCCAGAAGCTTACATGACATTAAGAAAAAAAGGCTATAATTGCAATTAATTACTAAATATGACCTGCCAGGATTGTGAAATACCCTCACACTTTGCTTCACTGTAATGCTCTTGTTCTGTTTTTTACAGTTTGGGTTTTTTTGGGTTTTTTTGTTTGTTTGGTTTTTTTTAAACACCACCACAGAGGAACCAGACCCAACTGAGTGCAACTCTGCTAAAAACAGGACTCTGCCAATATCATGATGTTCTGTTACACACTGAACATGAGCACAAACATTCCTCACCAAAGCCTACTAGAAAAAAAAAAAAAAAAGATTACTCCCTTTTTATTATAGTGGCCATTTTCAAAGTGGTGCTCAAGAGTTTACAGGCACAAACTCCATTATTGGTAAATTGGATTTTTATGAGTAATTTCCCCATTTGCTGTTTGTTATGAAGATTTGTGCACATAAACCTGGTGCACAATTTCATGACTATATTTTAGAATGTCCCCTTGTTCTGGATCTCAGCTAGAAGATAACTTTCTCAAGAGCATAATGTACTTTAACACACAAGATTCCACACTGCTTTTCAGCTGGCTTGAGCAACACAGAGTAGCTAGAAAACTGCCACAGTGGGAATGGGAAATTTCCTCACCACAGCCAAGAGTTTGAGAGGTAATAAAACCTTCAATTGACCTCTCTTACATTCTTCAGGTCTGTGAATCAGGGCAAGGGTTGTATTCCAGAAATCACTGGATGGCAGAACATTTTCTGGGAAGATCATTTTACCTTCTGATCTTAGCTTAATAAGTAAAAATTCCAATAGATGTGGATCAACTTTAAGATGGGCAAGAAAAAACAAGTTAGAGCAGTTGTTTCCACCTATCTTGTGGAAGCTGCTTTGAGACCTAGTTTAGTAGGCTGGCCCATCATCTATACAGATCTGCATGAAAACTGCTGGTTACTCAAAACAGGAATAAACTAACTCAGGACTCCTGGACGTCATCTCATCACAACAAACTGTGACTGTTCTGAAGGGCAGACAAAAGCTGCAGGTTTTTAATCTTATCATCACAGATGCTTCAGGCTTGACAGTTCCATACTCATCACACTTAAATAATAAAAAGTAGTAATAAGAAATATTTCTGAAAAGAGGATTTTTTTTTTTTGCTAGTCTCCACTAAGCTTTTCAAATAACAGCTGCAGTTGGCACTATGGAAAATG
Organism: Megaceryle maxima; assembly: GCA_024605025.1. NCBI lineage: Eukaryota > Metazoa > Chordata > Aves > Coraciiformes > Cerylidae > Megaceryle > Megaceryle maxima. The sequence continues at coordinate 409 of JANHGN010024005.1, read as the reverse complement.
CTGTAAAACCAAAACCCACGGCCATGAACATTGCTTGAAGCCCAAGAAAAGAATGGGAAAATGTGGATTTTGATTTGCTACAGAGAGAAAGGAAAGGATGTATCATAAAATGTAAATGATGTGCATGGAGGCACATGTATAAATTTCATATACACCCTTGAATCTATATGCACACATATAGACCAGAAGCATGTGTGTGTATTGGACAACATACATACTGTTCAGCAAGCAAAGAAAATTCAGTGCAGGGATTTCATTTTGCATACGATCTACAGTAAGGTCAGAATCTTAAAGTTGTGGGGTTTTTTTGTTTTGTTTTTTTTTTTTTTTTTTTTTTTTGCTGCGCTATTTTACCATTGCTAGTTGCCTCACCTCTCCTATGGATTGATGTAAACTTCTTCACAAGCAA
>JANHGN010024004.1:0-14838 GCA_024605025.1 Megaceryle maxima | reverse complement strand
GTGTTGTCCCTCCTCTTGTGAAATGAAGGCCTGATGGTATCATTATCCCCTTCCTCCTTCTCATCTGCTTGATCATTTCCAGGTTCTACTGTGAGTCCAAGCTCGTTGATAGCTCTTGCATCTTCCCCATCACATGGCTCATTGTCTCCTACTTCTCCTGAAATAGCGGTGGAGCTGGTACCCTACCCCACAAACATCCCAGGCTTATTTCCAGAGAGCTTGTTTTTTCCCCTTTCCCCCTTCAAATCTAGTTTAAAGCTCGGTCAATAAGCCCAGTCAATTCTTGTGATAAAATCCTTATCCCCCTTTGAGAAGATGCACCCCATCTGCTGCCAGCAGGCCTGGCCTCATGTAAATTCACTCCGGTCAAAAAACCCAAAGTTCTGCTGGTGGCACCAGCTATGAAGCCATGAATTAACCTGGATAGTCCTCCTCAGTCTTTCTGGGTAGGTACCTGCGACTGAGGGGATAGAGGAGAACACCACCTGTGCTCCCACTCTCTTAACCAGTTGTCCCAAGGCCCTGAAGTCTCTCTTGACAGCCCTTAGTTTTCTTCTTTCAGGGTCATCGCTGCCTATCTGGAAGGCCAGTAATGGATAATAGTCTGTAGGCTGTATCAGGGTAGGAAGCTTCCTTACCATGTCTTTAAGTCTGGCCCTGGGGAGACAGCAGACTTCCCTTAGAAGTGGGTCAGGTCTGCATATCAGGCCTTGAGTTCCCTTCAGGAGGGAGTCACTTATAACAATGACTCTTCTCTTTTTTTTTGATGGAAGATGTTTGGATGCTGGGTTTGGGCTTCCTTAGTTTTAGGAACACTTCCAAGCCAGATGATTCATCTTCCTCATTGTCTGGCTGCCCTTGCAGGGCATCAGACCTGTTCTGTAAGGTCACCTGGGAGGTTGGAGGAATAACTGAGGCAAGATGCCTGCCGTGCCAGGCAGGAACTTGTTGCCATTGCCCCCCGTCAAGGGGGTAGTGTAAGGCAGCAGTTCGCTTGCTGCCCTGACCTTGGACCTGCCTCCACTCCCTCTTTTCTTTTAGACTTAGGCCTTCAGTCTGATGGGTACAGGATGTCAGGGGTACCTGACCCTCAGTAATTTTTAATGGGTGATTCCTTTTCAGCCTCAGAGCAGGCAGAGCTTGGCTCCACCAGTCAATCTCCTCCTCAGCCTCCCTGATGCTCCTAAGCCTTTCCACTTCAGCTTCTAGCCTTTCAACCTCACCCTGCAGCTGTGCTGCTTGGTTAAGCAGATCATCGATCTGCTCACACCGTGCACAGCTTCCTGCTACCAGGGAGAGGCTGAGGCATTCCTTGCAGCCTGCGACCTGAACCATCATGTTCTTCTGTGGGAGCTCTGAGTTCTCACCTCTATCCTGTCCAGCATCAGAAGCACAGCTTTCTTTTGCCACGTGGAGACCATTATTCCAGGACTGTAGTAGTACTGATATATTGTAGGTATTGGTTAGTTGTTTATTTGGTCTATTTTACTTTTTTTTTTTTTTTTTTCTCTATTTTATTTGTTTGCCCAGTCCCTACACATGCGCTTCTGGCGGTGTTTTGCCGAGCCAGCTGTAGCTGTCTCTCTGCCTGCAATATGGAGGTGCTTCTGGTTTCACCGCGTTTAAATCTCCCACAGCTTTCCACCAACTCGCCCTGTCTGTGTCACTCTCATGAGCACTCCCACGAGAGCTACAGACTCTGCTGCTCTTCGCTGTCTCTCTGGGTCCCCCCGTGTCGAGGAAACCCCCTGTTCAAAAGGAAAAAAGCAGGAGCCACAGAGCCCATTGGTGCTGGAGCTGGTCCTGCTGTCTCACTGCCTGCGATATGGCCATATGTCCATGACTGGCAGATTTCTTCTCTATAGGTGCTCTCAGTAGAGGGAGTATGGAACAGGAAGAATAGTCCTATCTTCTAGAATTTTCTTCTTCGCTGTTTGCCAAATTGCCTAATAAGGGGGAAAGTATTTTTCTTTGAACATGGCTAATAAGTCTATGCTCTCTCAGTGAGGAACTTTACCTCTGATCCCTGTTTCTGCTTCTTAACCCACACATTTTGGGAAGGAATAACACCAGGCACTGGTACAGGTTAGGAGTCACCCTGATGGAAAACAGCATCATGGAGAAAGACCTTGGAGTCCTGGTGGATAGTAAGTTATCCATGGGACAGCAATGTGGCCTTGTGGCCTGAAAGACCAATGGCATCCTGGGGTGCATTAAGAAAACTGTGCCCAGCAGGTGTAGGGAGGTTCTCCTTCCCCTCTACTCTGCCCTAGTTAGACCACACCTGGAACACTGTGAGGGTGACAGAACACTGGAACAGTCTGCCCAGAGAGGTTGTAGAGTCTCCTCTAGAGACTTTCAAAACCCACCTGGATGAGTTCCTGTGCGACATACCCTAGGTGATCCTGCTTTGGTAGAGGGGTTGGATTCGATGATCTCTAGAGGTCCCTTCCAACCCCTATAGTTCTATGATTTTTCTTTACATCAGTGCTCTTATATTGGTATCATTACTGACCTGCAATTCAGTTCTGCTCAGCTGCTGAAAGTGGTTTTGCCACTTACCTACCATTTCCTCATAAAGTGCTGCAGAGCTGCACTGTAGTAACTGCTCCCGACATATTGTAAATTTCTTTATCCATTTGTAGCAACACTCTTGAGGAAGTGGATTAGGAAAATTAAAAAACTATCACTTGGATTACTTTTTTTTTTTTTTTTTTTAGAGACTCAGACAAGAGAGTTATTTAAAAGGCTATTAGCTCATCAAAGCTGAATGACATTATGACCTAAAATATTCTGGTTTCTATTTGATAGCTTGCTATTGTTTTGTATTACAGAGTATATCTCTATAGTTACAATTTAAAAATGCGTTGTCTGTATTTGACTAAACCAACAGTCCATTAACTGCTGCTGTCCTAACTAGTGATGAGTTATTTGTACTATTAACTAACTGATAACAAGTGGCATAGTAGTGCTTCTATTTATGTCAAGTCATGGGGCTTTACTAACATCCATTTGTTCTTTGAAAGTATTCTTAATTACAAAAACATAAAAATTATTTTTCAACTTCTCATTATTTTTTTCTTTTGCAGACTTTACTATTTTATCATCTCTTGGTTTTATCCAATGGAGAGGGCATGAGTGCTCTAGCTGTTTTTTCTGAGTGTCTAATTGAGGATTAGTATAGTAGCCTTTGTCCCATACTCCAGAACTAACACTCCAGCTATTTCTAAAGATCTGTTCTACAGAGATGCTCTGAATACTGTCCTAAATAAGAACCATAAAGAAAAGCCATGATTGTTGCTTTTGTTATCATGATTGAACAGACATCCTTTTTCATGAAACAAAAGCCAATATCTGTTCTCAGGATAAGATTTATTGAGAACTGTAAAGGGAGTCTTATTTGATGGGAGAAATGCTCTTTAGGACAGTGAGATGATGTTCAGGCTTCTTGTTCTCTGTGCCCATCTTTTCAGTACTACAGAGAGTAGCCTGTAGTCTGGTGATGGTCAGACAGGTGACAAATCATGACAGTCACAGAAATCTTTTAGCCATGTATTTGGTCTGTAGGTTTTGTCTTTGAGAAGACAGACATGTATTCTTGAGCAGTATCCCACCAGTGTCAACTCCTTTGGAAACCTACTTGCATTTCACTGCATTTTCTTGTACCTGAGTGCTGACACTCTGACCAGGATTTTATTCTGGTCCCTGAAACATTTAATGAGAAGCCTGAAGTCTAAAAGTATTAGCTGGAGAGAGGCACTGAAAGAGGATTTGCCAATAGGATTCAGGGATAATCTGGGCTTAACAAAGGCGTAGGAATGAAGAAGGACATTGGCAGCTCTCTTTTTACTGATTCAGGAAGGTGAGACCTCAGTAGTTTAGACTTGCAGTTCTTCATCTGCACACTAGAAACATAAGTACTTTAGACTCACACTCATATTCTTCAAAATGTGGTTGCTCACACCTCTAAGACACAACATGAATTTTTTCTAGTGGATGGATAAATGACATTTTCAGGCATCTGCTGTGAAGAATAGAAAACTTCAGCGTCTATACTTAACATCAAGAATTTCTTATGGTTTGTTTTTTTTTTTTCCTACAGGAAATTTGAAGATAGTCATGTATAATAGATGCCTAGAAGATTCAGGTAATTGTTTTATACTGGAAAAAATATTTTTTCTCATTACCTCTCTGTTTTCCTGCACTTTGCTAATGTTTCTTCAAGACAAAATAATTTTTTCCACTGTAGGAATGAAAAATATTCCAGTACCTCTAATAGTGCTTTTTTAATACTTTTTCTTGCTATTGTAAAATCATGACTGTCTTTATAATTCTCAGTGTTTCGTCCAGAAAATGTCCCGTGTTCAGATAATATGGAATCAGGGAGCCTACACTGTTCTACAAATTCAAATGCTGCACTTGACTCTGAAAATCATACCACTGAGCTTTTCTTCTTTCTAATATAATTGTGGGAACCTAGTGCATTAAAGCATAAATAGTGCATGTATATCTGAATAGAAATGTTTCAACATTGAAATCTAAAATGCTAAAGTCATATAAACACAGTCATAGCTCATTTCTCTAATACATGTTTTTTATCTAGCAAGACATTCTCACTAATATTAAATAATAGTAATTGGAAGGTGGAGATGGAGTTATGGAAAGGTGTCAGTAGTGCTGTATTTGGAATGCGTATTTGATGTCTCTTTTTTGACAGTTTAAAAGTAGTTTAAAAGGGTGATCAGCACCTTCTTGCAAAACCAGTTAGGTGATCAAAGGTAAGAAGTACCTCACTTCAGCTATCTTAAAATTTGGTATGTGCTCCAAGGTAGTCATCTAGGATTTCTGCCTACAGTGGAGTATTTCTAGTCAACAGTGAGAAACAGTCATCTCCATAGTGGAGGTCCATGTGCATAGACATCCCCTATGTCAGAAGCACCCATCATGATATGGAAAGATTTCTTCTGTAGACATACTGGTCAGCCTCCTCTGACTTTAGAGGAAGGCCAAGTGACTAAAATGCATGTCTGAACTGTAAGTGAGTAATGCTGGATAAACTTAATTCCTGTCCATGGTGTTAGGACTCTATTTTCAGCAGTGATTTGCTGAAAGAGCTTTGAAAGTAGGTGGTGGACTTTCTGAAAATCTAGCCTTTAAACTGTCCCCAGAAAGCCTTCCAAAGCTACTGTTTAATTTGGAAAGAGTGTATCTCTGTTTTCTATTCCTAGAACTTTAACTGAATGGTGATTATGCTTGTGTGCAATCTCTGGAGTCAGTCTTTACTGTGTCTGCTCACAGAAAGGAGTCCTGTCAAATGTAGTTACCTTTGCTTAAGTCCCTCAATCCTTTTTATGGCTCAATAAAAGTGCAACTGCAGCATCAGTATTATTAAGCATGGCTGTATTAATTGGTGTGTGGGGTTTCTTTGTTTTTGATTTCTCCATACAGATAGCTGTGTCACCATGGAAGAGATGAAGAGAACTTTGCTCTAGTAGATGACAAATATCTCTGGGTCATTCTGCATCTCAGTATTTAATAACAATGGAAAATGTCCAAATGCTCTAACAAGTCTTTGCAAATGCATAATAACTTGTTTAGTAAAGTTCCTGCTATGAACAGAGCTTTATAGTACTCACATTAGTGTACAGACACAAATCTGATGCCTATAGACTACTGCGTGGAAAGTTCCAAAGAGAAAGAGAAGTCTGTGAACTTGCAACAGCCCTGGAAAAATGGGAGCAGCAGAACTTTAAAAAGCACAGCTTTGGACACACTCCATGTGTCTGCACAGCTTTCAAGTGAACTAGCACTTAAGACCTTGTGTAACAAAATGGACTCTGGGGACACAGCTATAGGGCAAAAAGCTACCTCAAGGTCTGGAGAAACTGCTAAAGTACCAAGTAGATGGAGGCAAGAACATTCAGCTGTTATTAAGATGAGCACTTTTGGTAATCAAGAAGTACAGAGGCAACCACAAATAGATCACGAGCAAATAGGAAACACAGCATCAGCACAACTTTTTAGTTCTGGGAAACTGGTATCATCAAATGAAGCTGCACAGCAAGTCACAGAGAAGCAATATCCACAGCATCGTCCAAGTCCTTACTCATGTCAACATTCACTTTCTTTCCCACAGCATTCGTTGCCACAAGGCTTCTTGCACAACATAAAGCCACATCAGAGCTTGGAAGGCCCTCCATGGCAGTTTCCTAGCCACTTGCAATCAGTTGCCTCAGAGGACTTGTTTCCTTTTCATATGCATAGCCATAGTGGAGGTTTATCCAGGAAGAAGATATCAAGTTTGAACCCTGCGTACAGCCAATATTCACAGAAATCTTTAGAACAATCAGAAGATGCTCACAAAAAGGAACACAAACCCAAAAAGCCTGGCAAATACATTTGTCCTTACTGTAATCGGGCTTGTGCCAAACCTAGCGTACTTAAAAAGCATATTAGGTCTCATACTGGGGAGCGACCATACCCTTGTGTTCCTTGTGGTTTCTCCTTCAAGACGAAGAGCAATCTTTACAAGCACAGGAAGTCACATGCCCATGCAATCAAAGCAGGATTGGTACCTTTCACAGAGTCAGCAGTCTCTAAATTAGACCTAGATGCCAGTTACATCGATGTGGAAGCTGAAATACATTCAGATGGAGAGCAGAGCACAGACACTGATGAGGAGACCCCACTCCTAGTGGAAGGGTCTGACAAACTGAGCCCTGTCCCACAGCTCCCCCTGGACATTGCTAGCAGGAGCAGTTTTCACTCCTCCATGGAAGAGTCCTTGGTGGGGCCAATGAAAGTGCCCATTTTGATTATCCCTAAAAGTGGAATTCAGTTATCCAGTGAGTGTTCACCATATATTGGCTCTGATATGTTGCAAAACCCATCCTTAAGTACCAAGTCTGATGACTCTCATACAGTTAAACAGCGACTTGCACTAAGACTGTCAGAGAAAAAAGGTCAAGATTCTGAGCAGTCGTTAAACCTCCTGAGCCCACACAGTAAAGGAAGCACTGACTCTGGTTATTTTTCCCGCTCAGAAAGTGCTGAGCAGCAAATTAGCCCACCAAATACTAATGCAAAGTCTTACGAAGAGATCATCTTTGGGAAGTTCTATAGGATTAATCAAAGGACAGCAGTAACAGTAGCCACAGCAAATCAGGAACACAGTTTAATGGGTAGAAAGGGCAAAGCAGAGCCATTACCTCTTTTAAATAACAGATTAGATATCAAGATGCTTGAGGAACATATTTCTCAGCTGACTCCAAATAAGGAAGAGCTCATTGACTCCAGTAATTTAAGCACTATTAAATCTACACAAATTTATCCAGACAGCAATATAGAATCTCGACAATCTCAGACCACCACATCATCCATCAAAAGTGAATCCAGTATGTACCAAGTCAGTCAGCAGGGTGATGTGCCTGTCCTTCTAGAGCCCCCAGTTGATTCCTCTCCCCTTATTAGAAGTAACTCCATGCCAACCTCTTCTGCAAACAGTCTAAGTATTCCCCCATCTCTGAGAGGAAGCCATTCATTTGATGAGAAGATGACTGGCTCAGATGATGTATTTTACCCTGGGACAGTGGGAATATCCCACCAAAGGATGCTGAGAAGACAGGCTGCCTTTGAACTGCCCTCTGTGCAGGAAGGGCACTCAGATTCAGACTATCATGGAAGACCAGGGAAAAATATCATTATTGCTTCCAGCAGACAGACAGCAGGTGACAAAGGACAATCCTTAAAAGACAAGAAAGGAGACAAGACCTTTTATGACTATGATGCCAGTGGAAAGCACTACAGAAAGTGGGAAGAATTTGAAGCTCAGAAGCAGAACTACAGGGACTCGCCATCCTTAGGTGGGATGAACAAGGGGGGAGAATACTTTGTTGATCCGCTTGGACAATCTCAGGCAGTGCCCTCCATGCTTGGAACAACTTTTGAAAACAGAAAGCGCAGGAAAGAGGAGAGTGTTGGGGATGAGGAAGATAGTCCCATGCTTTGCAGCAGTACAACTGGCACCACTGGGGGAATTCAACCTTTGGACTTTGATCCCAAATCCCAAATTCAGGAAGTGCCAAGGAGCGGATTTGCCCTTCAAGGCCTGGACAATGCTGCCCATTGCCATGCGGAGCGTTTTGAAATCTGCAGGCCTTTCTTGCAGTCTGGAAGCTCAGCAGCTTCTCTGGAAGACTCATCCTTTAATGCAGAGCAAGAAAAAACTGCAGAATCACTGGCTAGAAAGCCCCCTGGAAATGTCATCTCTGTCATTCAGCACACAAATTCACTGAGCAGGCCAAACTCATTTGAAAGGTCTGAATCTACAGAACATATTGCATGCCAGCAGGAAAAGATCTGTTCACCATCTGAGACATGTGAAAGTGAGATTTCTGAGTCCCCAATGAGCCCAGACCGAGCTCCACAAACAGAAAACGCTGACACCAGTAAGCCATCTCCATCCCAGCAGCCTCAGCCATATCATATGCAGCCTAGGTTGGTTCGCCAGCACAACATACAGGTACCTGAAATTCGTGTCACGGAAGAGCCAGATAAGCCTGAGAAAGATAAAGAAGTGCAGAGTAAAGAGCAGGAGAGACCCACTGAAGAATTCCAGTGGCCCCAGAGAAGTGAAACCCTTTCTCAACTTCCAGCTGAAAAGCTGCCACCCAAAAAGAAGCGTTTACGACTGGCTGACATGGAGCACTCCTCTGGAGAATCCAGCTTTGAGTCCACAGGTACAAGCCTCTCTCGCAGCCCTAGCCAAGAAAGTAATTTGTCCCACAGTTCAAGTTTTTCAATGTCCTTTGAAAGAGAAGAGAATATGAAATTCATCACACCCCCCAGACAAGATGACTTTGGAAAACAGTCTGAGTTTTTAACAGTTCCAGCTGGTGCTTACTCACTTTCCGTCCCTGGGCATCACCATCAGAGGGAAATGAGACGCTGCTCGTCTGAACAGATGCCCTGTCCTCATGCTACTGAAGTCCCAGAGATCCGAAGTAAATCTTTTGATTATGGAAACCTGTCTCATGCCTCTTCAGCTGGGACACCTACTACAGCACTGTCTCCATCCCGAGAAAGGAAGAAGTGCTTCTTGGTTCGCCAGGCTTCCTTCAGTGGTTTCCCAGAGATTTCCCAGACTGATCAAAGCACAGAACAAAGTATAAAGCAGGAGCAGATGGAGCATGCACAGGCTGGTCTTCGCTCCTCCCAGCTTGCCTGGCATCATTCCCCGTCTTCTGTACTTCAGCCCATTCAGGTAGATGAGTCTGGAAAACAGGCTATTGGTTCTTGTGCTCAGCTTAATAATAGTTCATCCCACCTCGCCCAGCAACAGGCTCTTCTTGCAGACAGCCCAGAAATGTTAAGGACTCCCTTGATCCAACAAGCACCTTATATTCCTAACAAGCATCCATCAGAGCAGCAGCAGCTATTTGCACATCAGGAAAAAGTCCCCTTTCCCCCTATTCATAGCACTTTGTTTCAGTTCCCGTATCCAGCTGTCTGCATGGTTCATTTACCACCATCTCAGCAGCCTGTCTTGTGGCAGTCATGCACAGAACCTCTACACTTCCAGCATCATTTTGTACAACAGCTCCAGAAATCCTATGTCAAACAGCCTTTCCAAACAGATGTTCCTCCAAGTTATCACCTGGAACATGTGCCAGAGCTTATTGGAAAGAAACCAGCTGATTATGTGCACGCTAAAGAGCAAGCGTACCAGCATTACTCAGGACCATCTGGGCAGTATTCAAAAAATACTCTTGCTAAGTACCAGTCAGACCATAGCATTAAACCAACAGATACCTCCTCTGAGCAGCATCTTCAGGCAGATTTTGACTCCCCAAGCGATGGATCTGCACAGTCTTTGCCAGGAACAGTTGTTCCTGTCAGGATTCAAACCCACGTGCCATCTTATGGTAGTGTCATGTACACAAGCATTTCCCAGATCCTTGGACAGACCAACAGTCCTGCAATTGTAATTTGTAAAGTTGATGAGACTGTTTCTCAAAGAACATTGGCAACTAGTGCAACCATGCAAGGAATTGGATTTAACATAGCTCAGATGCTGGGTCAGCATGGAGGACTAGAAAAATATCCTTTGTGGAAAGTGCCGCAGACACTACCCCTTGGACTGGAACCACCGATTCCCCTGTGTTTGCCTTCCAGTTCTGACATGGCTTCTACCTTGGGAGGAAGCAAACGAATGCTTTCACCTGCCAGCAGCTTGGAGCTCTTCATGGAGACCAAGCAGCAAAAACGAGTTAAAGAAGAAAAAATGTATGGGCAGATAGTTGAGGAGCTAAGTGCAGTTGAGCTAACTAACTCAGACATAAAGAAAGATTTTTCAAGAATGCAGAAGCCTCAGCTAGTAAGGCAAAGTTGTGCTACTGAGCCAAAAGAAAGTCTGCCATCCATGTCATCCTCTTCACCACTGTCGTCCTCATCATCTCAAGACTTCCCACCTGTCAGCATGCCAACAGCTGATGCTTTCCCACTGAGCAGGGAGAAACTTTCCAGTTTTGATTCCACATCACCAGGGCAGAAGTCCAGTGGCCCTTCTGAAGGAAGAGACTCACCAGAAGAACTGGATGTGGATGAGACAGCTTCGGATATGAGCATGAGTCCACAGAGATCTTCATTGCCACCAGGAGAAATTCAGCCAGAAGACCAACTGAAACATCAAAAACTGCCTCTTGGGATGCTAGTCCAGATGTCATCCAATACCAGTGGGAAAGTCACAGGCTCAACCATTCTTCTGACAGACGTAGCAGATTTTCAGCAGATCCTTCAATTCCCAAGTCTGCGCACTACTACTACTGTGAGCTGGTGTTTCTTAAACTACACAAAACCCAATTACATTCAGCAACCAACCCTCAAGTCTTCTGTTTATGCTTCATGGTGTATAAGTTCATGCAACCCAAACCCATCTGGGCTAAGTACAAAGACCACTTTAGCACTTTTAAGGTCCAAGCAAAAAAACACCACGGAAATCTACACTCTGGCTGCTATGCATAGACCTGGAGCTGGTAAACTGACATCATCAAGTGCATGGAAGCAGTTTGCTCAGGTAAATAAGAGGTTTTAATAAAATTAATTCTTTCTATCTTTATTTGAGAAACTCTTAGTAAATTATAAAAGTAAAAAATTTCCCCATTGGGAAATTGACGTCTTCCCATGACAATTTTTCAGCCGCAGTTTACCCTTCTGCAAGCTCTGCTACTTTTGCTGTCTCTAACTCCATTTTCAAAATCAGCTGTAAAAAGTGAGAGTTTTAAAGCCCTTCTTTCATGTGTGTCAAAGCCTGATACTTTTTTTTTTTTTATTTTGTCCTTTGGTTTTGCCATGTCCCGATTCAAACACAAACGTCCGTGTACATTTGTAAGTAAAGATCAGAGTTAAAATTGAATAAGGATCTTCATATCCGTTTAATGTCTTTTACATACCAACTCTTCCTCATGGACTAAGCATGAGATAATGGTGCCAGGGAAAATTCTGTAATGGCAATCAATTACCTTCTAAAGCTTTTCCACCTCTTATTTTCCTTTCTTATTTTTTTTTTTCCTGAGGAAAGATATGGTCCTCTCTTCTGTCAAGACTCTCATAAAAAATTGTCCATGCTGCCCCCTCCCTTATTCTTCATCAAATTAAATGGGAAAAAGCAACTCATCTTACAGAGTTGCACCAAAATGAGAGTTTCACTTTTACCTAGAATGTTAAAAGTACTTGAAATGAAGTGTACATTTGCTGTGTGCTCCAACAGTAACACCCTTCCTTAACTTTGTTCTACAGATGAAACACGAGCCATTCTTCTTGTTTGGCAGCAAGCTTGAAAAGAAGGTAGTGGGGAATATTATAAAAGAAAGAGTAAAAGGAGACATTCACGGAGATAAAGACATTACATCCAAACAAACTGAACCGATACGAATTAAAATCTTTGAAGGAGGGTAAGAAAATAGAACTGGAATTTTCAAGCTCAGCCTGTCATTTTAAAGAGATTTGAAAATTAATATGAATGAATTAGGATATGAACAGTGTCCTGTATTCCTGCCATGTCTTGTAGCCCCCAAGCCTCTTCTTTTTTGTCTGTATGTTGTCTTAAAACAAACTGCAGGGTACCTGTATGCTTAGTCTTGGCTCTACTTTACTATTAGAACAATTGTATTTTCTATCATGTGAAAGCACTCACTTGAAATGTTTTCTTTCATTGCTTAGGTCATAATGAAATGGATAAATAGTTAACGTTTCAAAGTTTATAGACCATTTCTTTGTATTTAATGGCTTCCATGAGGTTATCTTTCAGTTTTTAAACTCTATGTACCTCCACTCACTTGAATGGATTAGCTAGGCAGGCTTATAATTACTGAAGTTGGATTTTGGAGGTAAGATGACAATGAAATCTATGGCATCTAAGCCTAATCCATGGATGTGTCAGGTATAGTTGATAAAGTAATAGTTTATGTTACTATGGCCATCTATCACTCAAGTGATAACAGAAACAAACAACAAAGAGAGGGGAAAAGGAGACCTGAAAGACCATTAACACTGTTTTGGGCTTATGAAGCTTGTTATAAAAAGTAAATTAAATGGACACTTCTTTGCCTTTGCAGTATATTCTAAAGTGGAAGATATTGCTTCATTCCTTTTACAGAACCCTGACATGATGCAATTAATTTACCAGATGTTAGTAGTGAATAGTCAGGTGGCTGAACAGATGTGCTTTACAGTCTTACCAATCCGGGATGGTCTCACAGCATTATTTTATTGGGGTAACTATACAGGTCTGGATGAGGATGGAGGTGTGAAATATTTGTACATCCATTTCCTTCTCCTGTCAGTTTGTACCCTTTAAAATCTCAGTTGTCTTTCATAAATATTATGTGTTTTGGCTCCACTTGAAGAGTCTCCATGAAATGAACACTGTAATTTCTCTGTAGTCTGCATCACTGAAGGACTGTAACCTACATCTTGCCTGAAAGAATTAAAATGTTATTTTGGAGATTGTTATAGGTATGCTGGCCCAGACACCCTGGCTGTTGTCTGTAGTTACACGTTGTCCTAGTACCCAAAACAGTAAACTGGCTACCAAAGAGTGACCCAAATTCAGGGGTGAGCCTAAGTTTGCATGAAATTTAAAGAGCTGTTGATTCAACTCACACTCACTTTGAAGTATAAAATTTGCCTGCTTCTCACTATGTATCATTTCTGAATTTGGATCACCTAGCTGAAGATAGTCTGCACTGATGTAAGCTGCATGATGAGAGGTCAGAAGAGTAAAAGTATGCTAAGAAAAGCAACTTAAAGGAGATCAGTGTGAGCACAACAGATGACTCTGTAAAATACATCTGCCATCTAATACCTTCTTTAAGAAACTTTGTATGTTACTTACACCATCTTAAGTTTCCCTGTACACCGATAAAGTCTATGAAACTGTTTGTGTCAAGTCATCTAATTCACAGGCCACCTAGGAACGTCTCCTAGTAATACTTGGCTGTGTTTAAATATCCTTTGAGTAAAACAAAACATAAGAAACCTTGATGTGTACATGAATTTCTGGTGTGAGGGAGACAAATAATCTGTTCAATAAACGTGGACTTCCCCAATAGGAGCATATAACCTGCAAAGCTATGGTGAATAAGATGATGTAGTGTTAATGGGTCCACTCTTTCCTTACACATCATATTTTATTGTACATTTTACAGAAATTATTTGCAGAAGGGTAGTTTGGATATTTTTTAAATGGATCTAATATTCTTTAGGTATTATATGCATGTCTCTCATTGTTTTCTGTCCTGACTATTGAATTTATCCTCCTCCTCAGATTTTTGTTTATGACTTCTGAAAGCTAGCTTTTAACATGGGGGGATTTCCATGCTTGCTTGCTCTAGGCGGTTCATAGAGCTGTTCTATTCTTCTCTATTCCTCTCTAACTCTCATCAAGTTCATTTCTGTATCATCTCAGCACTTGCAAGTGGTGCACTGAACCATGCAACAAAGGTCTGTCATCTTCGTTTCACATTTTCTTCCCGAGACAGACAAGTGTGGATGGTGATATCTTGTTTCAGCAGTGTATTTTACTTTTGGTTTTCATTTGTCTCGAGGAGTAGATTTGCTTAGCCTTCTCGATTGCTTTTGTTTTGTAAGTGCAAAGAAGACAATTCAGAATCCATAGTTGAGAAAGATCTGTGGTTGTCTGTTTCCAGTTTGTGGGGAAGCCTGTCCGCTGGGCAGGGAAGTGCTGTTGTGCAGCCGCCTTGTGCCAGGGCAGTGGAGCGCTCATACGGCAGGTGGGCAGAAAACGAATAGATGGGGCTGGGAATGAGTGAGAAGCTGAAGGAACAGAATGAATGGATTTGAGGCAAAAGGTAGCTGTCACAGCACATCACCACCTTGCTGCACCAAAGCCTGTCAAGAGGAGTTTGTAAGCATTGCAGAAGAAGGGCTTTATAAAGGAAGAAGCTAACAACCATATTATTACCTCTGGCAGGTGGCTTGATTCGAATGAAATGATCTGAATCACTAAACCTGTTTTCCGTCATCTGTGACTGCCAAACCTTGGTGGGATATAAAGCAGTGTTCCTCAGGGGGAAAAAAAAAAAAGCAGCAATTTGAGGTTCAGTACTTGCTGAAGTACACTTAGTTACTAATGGCATGAAGAGAAGAGAAAAGAAAAAAGGAGAGGAGAGGAGAGGAGAGGAGAGGAGAGGAGAGGAGAGGAGAGGAGAGGAGAGGAGAGGGAAGAGAAAAGAGAGAAAAGAGAAAAGAGAGAAGAGAAGAGAAGAGAAGAGAAGAGAAGAGAAGAGAAGAGAAGAGAAGAGAAGAGAAGAGAAGAGA
>JANHGN010024003.1:0-10953 GCA_024605025.1 Megaceryle maxima | reverse complement strand
TGTTGTTAAAAGGAACAAATAGCGAAGGATTTGCTTTCAGGGGAAGAAGAGGAGGAGACACAGTCTTCAGCAGATGATCTGACTCCATCCGTCACATCCCACGATGCATCGGACCTGTTCCCAAACCAGCCTGGCTGTATGTGTTGCTAATTTCTAAGTAATTGGGTTTTACTTAATTGTGACCTGCAGGATAGGGCCAGAATATTCTTCTTTACTTTGTCACTTAGTTTCCTGATGTCTGTTTTTCCACTTTCCTGCTGGGTGGTTGTGAATAAACCGTGGGGCTGCAAATAAGCCTGAGTGCCAGTGATGTTACTGAGAGAACACGTAGCTGAGCAGTGAGATGAGGGGAGGATTATCCTCAGCAGTAACTCCTTACATTGAGAAAGTGAGAATTGTTTTGCTACCCACTGTAATTGCAGTTTGAAAGATCAGTACCTGGTCTGACACCTCTAGAAGTGACTAAATCCAGTGGCACTAGTGGTGTGATACACAGTGGCAGCTCCTAAATATTGGAATATGTGGGAAGCCAAAGCACATGAGAAACTCAGTGTGATGTGATCTTATTCCTTCTGCTGCCCTGCAAAATGGACTCAAATTATTTCATTTAAATTCTTTTAATTAAAAGGAGAAAAATTAAAATATGGGTAAATTGTCACCGTGGACCATGCTGAAAGTAACTTTAGGACAGACAGTGAAGGGGAGGGAACAGAGAGCAATAGAAACCCCTACATTTTGTAACTACAGATCTTCTCCTTTCTCACAAAGCAAACAACTTCCTTGCTGATGAAGACAAAGAGCCCTGTTCATCTCCCTGTGCTTCCTCCATGGCTGAGGATTCAGAGGAGGATTCCATCCCATCCAACGAATGTAAGAAGGTAAATGGTCTGAGTGCTTGGGAAGGGGAGCTCCCAGCACGCCCGTGTCCGAGGAGAGCACGACACCAAAGCGCTGCAGTTTTCCCCCAGGAAAGTTCCTTTCTTCCCCCCCTTCTCTCCTTTCCTTTCTCTTTTTTTCCCCCCCCTTCTCTCCTTTCCTTTCCCTTTGCTCAGCACCTTGAGCTTGGTGGAAAGCAGTGGTAGATGTGGGTTAGAAGAGGTTTTTTTGGTGGTGTTTTTTTAATACAGTCTTGACATCTGAAATTATCTTCTGCTTCAGCCATGGAAAATGCTGTTGTGCTTTGGTAAATTAAAACTGTAGCCCTGTAAAGGTGAGATGCTGCACGCTATTCCCAGCAGGATTTACTGAGGGGGAGTTACTTTATGAGAGAGAGGAGCAGGCTTCCAAATCCATCCTGGTTGTGAAGGCTGCAGGAGAAGAGCTTCTGCACTTCTTAATCTACCCAGCCTTAGCTGCTTGCCATATATCTGTAATGTTAAAAATGATGTAAATGCCTGAGATTCCCCAAAGTATCACCTGCTTGGTAGTAAATCTGTTTAGTTACCCTATAAAATAGTCAAGGTTCCCTAGAAGTAATAGTGACAGCGGAGGCAACCGCTATGTAAATGGGCCTTGTGGTGTCACAGTCCCTAAATCACAGCGTTCACCTCAGTGCCTCCACAGAGCATCTTCCAGTTCAATTTACCCTCCTCTCTGTGGTGATATTTCAGGAGATCATGGTTGGACCTCAATACCAAGCCACTGTTCCCATCCTCCACATAAACAGACACGGGGAAAAAGGTAAGGCCGATGGTTTTGGGCATCTTGTTTGGGTGGCAGGTGCTGAGCTGGGCCTTTGGGGCCCTGGTTCACCAGCTCTGCTCTGTGTCTAGGCCTGACACCTTTCAATGCTGACACCAACACTGACACCTCCACCTGAGCTGGCTTTAACCGTGTCCATTGGAACAGGATGAGTAGCACAGCTATGGAAGCTCAGGGAAAAACAGTGTTGGTGTAGCAGGTTTGGAGGAGGGAGGTCTCAGCTGTAGGCACAGAGGAGGAACACCCTTCTGGAGATGTCAGAATAAAATGAGCATCTCCCTTGAGTAGCCAGTTATTTTCACTCGGTACCTCCCTGGCGCTGACCGGTTCCAGTTTGGTAGGATGTCTGCAGAGGAGGTGGAGGTGCCTGGAGTTGCAGATTGCATCTAATAACTAGCACAGTACTAGCCACCGAGTTTCTGAACGAGACAGCTGACAAAGGTAGCAATTCCTGCCTTCCTCCCCAGTTCCCTTTATTCCCGCAGGATCACAGCAAATTAAAAGAGCTAAAAGTTACCAGTTTTACAGCTACTGCTTCAGATTTACCCAGTATAGTTCTCAGAACTTCACAGTGTTACTTTATTGGTGCTCTCGGGCTTCTACATCAAAGAGCACAGATTTAGTGCTTGTTTTCCATAACTGGTGTGTTTGCAGCAGCGTGAGATGAAGACAGATAGCCAGACCCCACAGGGTCTGTTGTGCCCTGTCTGTAGACCTGCAAGACCTCTGACCTGATCTTAGCAATTCTACAAGGCACAAGAGTTGGTTCCTTTGCCTGTCAAAATGAGTTAAGTACCCAGGGTGCTGATGTTTTTATCTGAATGGAGAAATCTGCATATTCCCCATGATTGTTTTTACTGCAGAGTCTCTCTTCTTGCTTCCCCCTGTGCTGTTGTTTTACTTAAACATCTCTGCCTTGTTGTGGGCCCTGTTCTTTAAGAGCCTTGGAAGCCAAAAGGGGCAAGAATCACTTGGTGACACCGCCTGCTCCTGCTGTTCCCTGTTGGTGGAGCAGCTCACAGAGGAGCGTTAGGAGCTGTCACAGGGGAGGGACAACCTTGGTACTGCTTCATTTCGTGCCTAGGACAGGGTTGTAGCTCGAAGCTGCCTTTGCCTCCCACTCCTTTTGTTGACAGTGTGTTGGAAAAGACACCTTAGAACCCAGGGGGTTTAGTTGCCAGGATTAATGAATCAAAAGCAAAAGTCTTTGAGAACATGGTAACAAAAGCCTTGTCAACCAGCCCTTCTGGAGAGGTGGAAACAAGCCGAGCCTGTGCCTAGGGCTCTAGGAGAGGTATGAGGAGTATGGAACCTCCAGACCCAGCAGCACTTCCAGGGATGGCTGTCACCTCAAGCACCAGGTTGACATGCCAAGAAGATATTCCCTCTCCTTCTGTCTCTCCAGTTCTCCAAAGCAGCAGAGTTCTCTGATTAGCTTATTTCAGTGTTTTCTCCACTAGCCTATGAGAATGAAGATCAGCTGCTTTGGGACCCAAACATACTCCCCGAGAGAGAGGTTGAAGAGTTCCTGTACCGTGCTGTGAAGCGGCGGTGGGACGAGCTGGCCAGCAGCAGCCTGCCAGAGGGGGAGATGGTGAAGGACAACGAGCAGGTACCTCTCAGGGTGCTTCCTGCACCCGCAGATACTCTGATGCTGCTGGTGAAATAGTGCAGTGTGTTCTACAGAGGTCCCAAAGGAGAGAGCCACCTAAAAGAGAACAAGACCTCACTCCGGTGATCCTCTGCTCCTGCCTCCTGGCTGAGTGAGGGTGTGCTCCTCAGCCACAGCCTCAGGAGGCTCTTCACCCTCCTGTTGGGGATACTGGGAGAGACTGGAGTGGATCTGATCACAGGCCTGTCTGACTTTGTTCTTTCCTTCCCACATGGTAACGGATGTTTGTGGGAAGCTTGTCACAGGCTGGGCCAGTGGAGAGTGGGTCCTGCTTTGACTGCAGTACCTGCTTCTCCCAGTATCCCAAACCCTCTGAGCCAGCACTTGCAGCAGGAGCATCCTTTTGGATCTCTTCTCCTTTGGATTGCCTAATTCTTCTTTGAAGCCAGCAAAAGATCAAACATTTGGCCACGAAACTCCTGAGCTGTTGTGTTTCCTCTAAGCCAGCCAGGTTAGATTCTCACAGTCACCCTGCAGAGCTGCAGCTTTTCAGTCCTGGGATTTATGATCCAGTGCCTTGGAAAGAGGAATTTTCTGTGCTGATGGTCAAACTGGGGTTAGTGGAAAGTGGCTTCTGGGAAAACTTAAGTTTTTAGGAGACAAGTGTGAGTCATGAGCAGGTTGGTTTGTGGCGTGTGGCTCCCGTATGTGTTGGGAGTAATTTTTGTCTGTTCCCTAGGCTTTGTATGAACTGGTCAAATGCAACTTCAATGCAGAAGAGGCACTGAGGCGGCTGCGGTTCAATGTGAAGGTTATCAGAGGTGAGAACCACCCCCCCAGACTTGAGTTCTACCCCAAACATCAAGGCACGGGTGACTCTTCCTAGATTCTCTCCAACTCCTCTTTCTGCTGTAGATGAGCTTTGTGCCTGGAGCGAGGAAGAATGTAGAAATTTTGAACATGGCTTCAGGGTCCATGGGAAAAACTTTCATCTTATCCAAGCAAACAAGGTAAGGATGCAAACCCCACATCCCACTAAGACTCGGGGCAGGCAGGAGGCACGGGCACTTGCACCAGAGGTGTGTTCTGAGCCTCGGCCGACGCAGGAAGTTGAGGACTGCTGAGTTCAGACCCCAGGCTTTGTGTTGACTCATGGTAGCAGGTGATGGGCTGTTCACTGCCCTGCTCTGCCTTATTTTCCAGGTGGGAGATGTCACAAACAACACTGACCTGCATGAGTGATGTCAGTTATTTACTGATTAGCCCTTTCTGGAGTCTCAAAAGTTATTTCCAAACTCTCAGCCCTTGCAGTACTTCTGTGAATGAGTGAGTTGAGCATGTGGATGTTTTGTAAAGTCCCCTGGGGTCCTCTAGAATGAAAGATGTTGTTGTAGGGAGAGCTGGGCCCCAGGTCATGTGCTGCTGCGCTGGGAGTTGACAGAACCAGAGAGTCCAGTTCCACCACTGATTTAATTGTGGGCATGTTGACGTTGGCCAGTGAAAACGGACGCAGGTTCGCGCTCTCGATGTTAGTTGCGCTACTGGAAGCACAGGAAGGTCCTGCACGAACATACCGTGTGTGAGCCCACGCTGAGGTCTGCAAGAGCAGTTGTGCACTGTGGGAAGTTCTTTCTCTGCCCCATTACCACCTTGGAAATCTGAGTACCTGCTTCTGTTCCGCAGCATAGCTGTGTCCGTAGCAATATCATTTACTGTAACGCACTTCATTTTCTGCTCTGATTAAATGGGAGACTAATCCACGAGATAGGTCTGGATCCATGGCCTTCTGACTGGGATGTTTCTCCTCAGGTCCGCACCCGGTCAGTGGGCGAGTGCGTGGAGTATTACTACATGTGGAAAAAATCAGAGCGCTACGACTACTTCACTCAGCAGACTCGTTTAGGAAGGAAGAAGTACGTCCTCCACCCTGGAGCCACGTGCGTGGAATATTCTCACACTAAAATTAGTAATATTAACCTCCCACTGAAGATTCCTCCTGCAAAGCAGCTCCGCTTAAATCCTGCCTTCTGCTCGAGAGGGTTTCTGGGGTGGGAGCGCCGAAGGACGCGCTGGACGTTCTCGGAACGTAAATGCTGTTAGTGTGGGGAGGGAAGACAAAGCCATAATTTGGTTGGATGTGGACTTTTCAACTGTCAGAAACTACTGGTTTGTTTCAGACAAATTCATCCAAGGAAATTAAGGTCAGGGATTCAGGGTTGACCTTGGGGAAATAACTTCCTTCAATGAGGTTTTGGGAAGGGAGCTTTTTAAGTTCAAAAATATACTATTCCTGGTGGTTGGCAAACTGAATTAATTTCTTTCCCTGCTGCCACCCTTAGAGGCCAATTTTTCTCTTTGAAATATGCGCTAATTACAGAAAATAATTCTCAAAAAGGTTGAAGCTGAAATGTTTGAAAAGGTCAAAATGAATATTTAAATTGAATCAATTAAAAAACATTAGATGAAATCTTCAAGATGATGATTATTATTATTATTCTGATGCAAGACAGGACAATACCCAAAATCTCCAATCCCTCCAGGGCAGGACAATATTTTCTCTTTGTTTGCTCTTTGCTGGAACAGTGACATTGGCACAGCCTGCTGCAGTCACTCTGAAGGTGGCTGTGCCCAGGGGAGAGTGTTGGGCCTTTTTCTTTTTCCTTTGGAAGGGGCTGGGGCTCCCAGAGAGCTCTGGAGCAGAGCTCTTTGGTTCAAAGAGCTACAGAGCCTCTCCTGGTTTGCCACGCTGGGTTAACCGCGATCACCTCCGTGCAGGGCCTGAGCTGGGCTCTGCAGACCCAGAAGGCACAGACTGGTCATGCTGGTGAGGTCTCTACAGTCCTGTCACTTTATTTGTTGTTGGGTTTTAATCCCGATTGCATTTTCCCTGCCTCTGGCTCTGCCTGACGGGCGGTGGCAGCTCTGTCTGTCTTTCCCCACAGGGACTACACTGACAACGACTTGGATGGGGGTGAAGTAGAAAACACCAGTCGTTCTCGGAGCTCCCCACCCATTCCTTCTGCGACCAGTTGCCTGGATTCCCACTTCGGTCAGGATCAGATCACAATAGAGAGCACAGGTAACAAACATCCTTCTGTCAGCCATGGGAATAACTCATCGCCCTCACTCGGTGGCACAGCCCCTGCTCTGCTTGTCTCCTGTTGCCATTATCCATCCATTGCTCATCTCCTGCACCTCGCTTTGCCCTGAGTCAAACACCAGCCCTGGACAGGTTTGGTTTGAGCAAAGAAGGCTTCTCGGTCTTCACATTGACATGGAGTGATTTAAAAAGAGTTGTTCCTGCTCTGTGCTCAGGGAGGTGGCCCGAATCATTCCCAAAGCAAAAGGATTTGCACAAACTTTGGGCACCTGAGTTTAGGGGCTTCCAGTGCCAGACAAAATCAGCCTCCAGAGGAGCTGCCCAAAGGCACCCAAAGTCAGGCTGTGCCTGTGACCTCCTTCCAGAGAGAGCTGGCTGCAGGGAGACTCGCAGGGAGCCCGAGATGGGCTCTACCCTCACCATCCTCCTGGAGATGAAGGCTTTGTGTAGACACCTCCCAGGGCTGTCGGCAGGAAGGGGTAGGATTTAGGATTTGGCTTTTTTCAGAGCATCTCTGTGAGATTCCCTTTAATTGCCATAGAAACACTGATGGCCTCCCATCTGCTCTCGGCATCTCGCCTCTCTTCAGTACGTGCTGGCAGGGATCTGGGTTACTATAAGGAAACATTTGTGCCGTTAAACAAATACTGTTGTGATCAGGTGGGAGTGAGCTGGTTTCTGGAGGTTTTGTACGTTACAGACTCGCTCTAACTTGCACTTCCCCTTCCTTTCTTCTTCCCTGTCCATCCATCTCCCGCGTTTCCCTCCTCTGCCACGCGCAGAGCCCCTGAGCGTGGAGAGCACGGCCTGTAGCCTGGGCAGCATCAGCGAGTCGGGGCAGGGCTACGAGTGCAGCACTCCTTCAGAGACCAACTGTTCCTTCGACCCCGCCGAGGAGACGTCCTCGGGCGCCGTCTCGGGGTCCTGTGCGCGACACGCCGGCAACCCCTCGGAACCGGGGCTCTACGCTCTGCCACCGGCAGGACCAGGACTTGCAGAGAAGCAGGAGACGTTGCAGAGCTCTGGTGAGACGATAACCATGGACTTCACTCTCCCCCCAGACATTAACGAGGGTTTGCCTTTAATTGCCGGCCCTGTGGATTCGGACAGAGACCCAGAGGCCGTGGTGGCCCCTGCGCAAGTGTCCTTATCGGTCACAGATTTTGGCCTCATTGGCATTGGAGATGTAAATAGTTTTCTGACTGCTCACCAGGCTTGCCCAGCACCTGTGGCTCGGTCGGAGCCTTTGTCGCAGTGAGAGTCTCCAGTCACAGACTTGTCACAGACCCAGCAAGGACTTCAACCTGACTGAGTGAAATCCGGGAACTTCCACTGTTCCACAGGGACAGTTTGGAGCTGTTGGTCAGTCCGTCTTTCCATCCTCCTCGATCCAAGGCTACAGTGAAACCAAACACCTTCCTGCTCCAGTGTGTTCCGACACACTCCCCACCGAGCTGGTGGCCGGCTGTGGTGAGGGGGGGAGGCCCAGTGCCCCCCTTTAGTTGACCATGTGTCACCCCAGGTAATTCCAGGCTGCCTGGGGGTGGTGGCGAATGTCCCCAGGCCGCAGGGGGACAGTCTGAGAGCAGAGATGCTTTGAGAGCAGGGATGTGTCACCAGCGCTTTGGGGGCTGGGGCGGAGGGTGCAGCCTGGAGGTCTGAGAGATGAGGAAATCTGCAGGGAGCTCGGCCCTCCCGGGCAGTGGAGTGGTTTGCGGACAGAGACGGGCACGGCGAAGCCAAAGGAAGACGAGGAGCCTTGGCCCTTCACCCCCAGAGAGTGTTGCAATAGAAGGTGTTCTCCCCACTCCCCTCCAGCCATCTCTCCCACCCTCCAGAGCTGTGGATTGGGACACAGTTGTTCTCCAGCCCCTCGCAGCTCTGCCCCCAGCTGCGGGTGGGACGGGGCCTGGTCCAGCCCTTTGGCAGGAGCGTCGGGTCTGGGGAAGGGGATGCTGCGTGGGGTGGTAGCTCTGCACGCTTTGGTCCTTCTCCCCTTGCAATGCTGGGCCAGGGAGGACTTGTACTGGGAGCAAAGGGAGTTTCTAGGGTCACAAAGCGATGCTGGTGGGGAGTGACTCGATCCTTGCTGACGCACCAGAGGGGAAAATGCAGATGGAAACATCTGTGACTTCCCAGCTTCTTCAGAGAGTTTCTCAGCTGTGGGAGGAGGAGGAGGATGTCACTTAGTTCCCAGGGCACCACATCCAGGACACCAGTGCTCGCACAGCATCCTGGGCAGGAGAATGCACCAGTCTGCCCATTCCTGCCTCCCCAGAAGCAGCTCTTTTCTGAGAGGAACGTGGGTCATCCCTGCCACGAGCGATGGTCAGGGAGGTGACAGGGGTGGCCCTGTCTGGCAGGGAGGTGACCGGCTGCTGCCCAGAGCCACAGCTGGAGTCAGGAGTTGCTTCTCTTCCTGGGTGTGTTCCAGCTCTGGGGTTTGCCACTGGCTTAAATCCACACGTCCTCATTCCCATTTTTTCCAGGCCGGGCTCGCTGCCCATGGGGCAGGGCTCTGGTGCAGATGTTCCTTCCCTTCCTCTGCCATTTTCTGCCTTGGGACAGGGTTTGGGTTGAGGTTTCTCACATGTTTTGGTGGAGGCCTTTGGGTTATGACCCTGCAGTTGGTTCTTCTGCCAGTGGATTGGGAAGAGGAGACTAAAACCACTAGCCCACATCCTCCTTTTACTGGCCCCGAGAAGCTGTGCTCGGCTCTGCAGTGGGAGCACAGAGACAGTGTCCATCGGGCAGCTGCGTGGGGTGACAGGATCAGACCCCATCTCTCCTCTCCCAAGCCCCAGAGCCATTCTGTGGGCACGGGCAGGGTTTGCCTCGGGCCCCGGCCAGCTCTGCTGAGGCACCGAGCTCCAGGCACGTGCGACCCGGCGTTGCTTTGTCAACGAGCTGCGGTCACTGGAGGTCTCCCCTCTGGCTGCTCCCTGCTGCTGGAATCAGAAAGCAAAGCCGAGTGTCTGCTCCGTAGTGGAACTGCCCGGGCTGTGATCCCCTGTTTCTGGGGGAGAGAAGGAAGCTCCTTGGCTGGAAGAAGAGGAGGCTGGGTGAGAGCACGGGCAGCCCTCCCAGGGAGGGCCAGGCCTTGGCATCTCCTCTCCAGCAGCCAAGAACATTCTTAGTTTTCCTGAAACCAATTTTTTTTTTTTTCTCTTTGGTTCATTTCAAGCCCTAATGGAAGGAGAAGGGAGGCTGGGGGAGGCAGAAATCTCCCGTATTTATGTTCTTCAGTGTTGTTTACAGATTCGCATGGGGTCTTTCAACAGGAGTGCAGCGCTTTTTCCATGATAACTTTAAGGGAGAGGGGTGGAAAGGGCTGGGATGGGGAGGGGGAGTCAGCTGGGGGTTTGGTTGATGTTTTTTGGTTGGTTTGGATTTGGAGTTTTTTGTTTTGTTGGGGTGGTGGGGTTTTTTTGGGGGGGGGGTGGTTGGTTTTGGGTTTTTTTTTTTTTCTGTTGGGTTTTTTTCTTTTTCCTCCTTACAAAGCACATTCACTTTGAGCCACTCCCACTGCTGGACTCTTTCCCCTCTTCCCTCCCCAAGCCCTACACTGTGAAGTGATACTGCCTTGAAGACCCCTCGCCGTTATTTATTTAATTAAAAACCTAATTTGAAAGTGAGCCAGAAGCCTCTCTCGTTCTTGGAGGCTGAGCTGCTGTTGTCCTGTGCCTCTTGACAGCAGAAGAAAAGGGGCCTTTGCCTCTTGTGCCTCATCTTCCCCCACCCAAGAGTGGATGTGATGATCTTGGAGGTCTATTCCAGCCTCAGAAATTCTGTGAGGCATGGGCTCCATCGCTCCACGGCAGAGGTGGAATGCCCAGTGCAGCGTTGAGAAGCTGCTCCCAGCAGCTGTTTCTGGTCCCTTAGAGGACATCCAGGGCAAGGTCTGTGGCCAAACACTGACCTCAGGCCTGTCCTGGGGGAGGTACTGGACAAGGCAATGACCCTGGAGCCCGGGGGGGGGTTTATGTCCTCCTACTTCAGGTGTCCTGAACAGCCCCGAGTCCTGGTCCAGCAGCTGCATTTGACCTGCTTCTGAATTCAGTGGCTTCTGCTGGGCGAGGAGCATCTTCACCCTGCAGGAAGTGAAGAGCTGGTGCCTCCAGCCTGCTGAGCCAGAGTGCTCATGGTGCAGGTGCTTCCCCTGGCTGGAGCTGCCCCCCCTGCCTGTGGCTCCTCTCCTGGGGGTCTGGGCTGGTTCTCAGGGGTCCCTCTGTTGCTGGTGTCCATTGCTCTAGTCCTCTGAACCCTGGCAGCCTGCAGAGAGCCCGTGGCGGTGGTGGGAGGCTGGGGTCCATCCACGTCCCACTGGCTTCAGCCAGAAATAACATCCTGGAGGCGAGAGAAATGTTCCTGCTGCAACGGCGTTGTGTGTTTCTGCAAGAAGGCTCGTTCCTTACCACAAAGCCCCTCTGTTTTGTGAGAAACGCCTTAAATTCTGTTCTCCAGCTCTTGCTTGACTCTCGCCTTCTGTCCTGGGGCCTTGGGTGGGGGCGGGGGGGGGGGTTGCCTGCAGCTTGTGGGC
>JANHGN010024002.1:0-11700 GCA_024605025.1 Megaceryle maxima | reverse complement strand
CTTCTCTCTTTTCTCTTCTCTTCTCTTCTCTTCTCTTCTCTTCTCTTCTCTTCTCTTCTCTTCTCTTCTCTTCTCTTTCTTCTTTCTCTTCTTTCTTTCTCTTCATTCTTTCTCTTCTTTCTTCTTTCTTTCTTTCTTTCTTTCTTTCTTTCTTTTTCTATTTTTCTTCTTTTTCTCTTTTATTTTTTCTTTTTTTCATTTTTTGACATTCCAGATTTGAACCTAAAAGTCCAAGTGCATCAGGACAGTGAAATGAATTACAGTTTAATAATATTCCCACCACACAGACAAAATGGATTCAATTACATAATGGTAGCATTAAATGTTATTAAGAAGGGGATCCAGAGTCTTGAGGCCAGACTTTCAGAAAATCATGATAAGCTGCTTAAAACAGCTGAAATAGCACATTTATAGGTTTTCCAGCCATAGGTTTGCTGAGGGGAGGGACAACAGGGAAGGAGTCATTACATTTGCTCAGAGGCTCTGGTGTGCCGATCTGTTATCGAGGATTTAGTGTGTAGAAAAGCAGTGCCAAAAAGTTCCCAGTTTGATTATTATGTCTTAACCTGTACCGTTTGGGGATGCTTTCCAGAGTGGCTGCCATTACAAAAGAGCACACATCAGAGGGATTTGGATGCAAATGCCAGCTTTTGGGCTCCAGCCACAGTGCTGGGGGCAGACAAGACAGCCAGAAGCTGGGCACTGCCCGCAGAGGGGAGGCAGCGGCAGCCCTACACCCTGCGAAGCTGCCCAAAATGTTCTTTGCCGAGTCATCTGCAGGCTCTAGGGTGACATGAAGGTGCTGAGCTGCTTTCACACAAAGCCCTCTATCCAGGCTGCTGAGGAGGCCTCTGAGTGGATGAGAAACCACTGAAACATGGGGCACACTGCACAGCTCTCCCAGAATAGTGCAGGCACAGGCAAAATATTCTTTTCTCCTACAGAACCTACCAAAAATTTATTTTCTTGATATATAGAATAAGATACAGATAACAGTTCATGATCCTTTAACCACTTTTTTTTTTTTTTCTACCTGCAGTAAAGGAAGATATGATTAAAAAAAGATAGGAAAGAAGCACAATAATCCCCCATTTTTTTCATTGTTTTTGAATGATTTCATTTGAAAAATGAGAAAGAAGTTAAGAAGAAGAGGAAAGAAGAAAGACTGGTCAGAACACAAAGGAGTTCAAAACTAAAACAGAAGGATGAACTTTTCTGATCGCCAGCACACAAATGCATTGTTATTTCTAGGTAAAGGAATTCTTAGTTCACAACATGAATGTTTCCCCTGAATTTTATGGCTGATAATATTAATGGGATTTCATAGAAAATTTGAACTTCTATAATTTTTTTTTTTTCCTATTTCCATCTTGAAACATCACTTATTTTAGACAATTCTGGTATAAAATGTTCCAAATGCTGCAAACTCTTTGTTTTCTTGATGACATCTCCCTGAATTTTTCCCCAAGTTTGGATGCACTAACTGAAACAGGATTGCTCTATATTGCTTACCAGGGAATGTGTCTTGGTGAAAGCTGTTTGGACTAGAATAATGTTGTGTGCCAAGGACTGGGAGACATTTCAAGCCCTATTGAGTAGCCACGACTTTTGTCAGGGTGCTTGCTGATTAACGTTCTTATGATAAATGGTCTGTGACCAGGAAACAGCATATATCCATTGGTGGGAGGCAAGAGATGACTTCACTTCTATGCTTCTTCTAGCAAAACCTTCACAGGCACATCAGATCATCATTGATCAAATATTCATACCCTTCAACAGTGGGTTGGAGGCTTATCTGCAAATTGCTCTGAGGTTTCTGAGTCCTGAACAGTCCCATGCAGTATGATACCTGGGACAATGCACAGTGTTGCATCCTCTACATCCTGAAAGAGCTCTGCAGTTGTCATACAGCTTTACTTTCAATGAATTGATATTGCAGATTCTTATTTTGGCTGCAGTGAATTAACTGTATAAACAGTCAAGTAAACTGGGCACCACAAAAGCTTGCTGGCTGGTTGCTGCATGCCCCCTAGGCAATAAAAACATGTGCAAAGAACAAAGAGCTGCACAAATCGACTGCAGATATGACCACACACGTTAAGATGTAACACGTCATTGAGACAGGAGAAAAAGCCTTTGTAGCAACCAGCACTGGGTGGAACTGGCTAATCCCATTAAAGAGCACCAAAACCCATTGATAAAGGGCCAGCTTTTGTGCTCTCACTTACGCTGGGGCAAACCTACTGACCTCAGGGAAAAGATGCTGAGAGCAGAACCTGGCGCAGCACAAGTCCCCGTCCTTGCCTGCAGAGATGGCAGCATGTGTGGTAAGTGGCAGGGTTGACATGAATGTGCGTGTGGCACTGGTTTCTCCAAGCACCCTGCTGTCTGAGAGACAGAAGGCCGGAGGAAGCTTATAAATCTACTCACTCCAGGATGTTATGGCATGTGAACATGCAGATTTCAGAGGAAAGACAATGAGAGCCGCACAGATACAGCAGCTCTTGGGAAATTGTGCTGAGCTTTGATCCTCAGAGCATGCAGACTCTCCCAGGCATCCCTGTGTTTCAGCATGCTGCAGAGCTCTACTTGCACTTTGCTTGGATGCCTGGATGAGAAAATTGGGGAACACCAAAGGCAAAGTGTTTGCTTGCACAACCCATGAAGGATGTGCTGATCCTGTTACCAGCCAACACAGACATTCAGGGATCCCCAGGAGGTATTGTGCTGATACCTTGTTTTCTGACTGAAGTGAGGTTGTCTCCTATGTTCTTGTAAGTGATCATGTTAAATAAAAAGGAGACTGAACTACCATGAATAGCTCCTCTCATACCATTTTATACTCTTTGGGATTTTATATCAGTGATGATTTGTCTCAATACAGAGTCACATTCTTTGACTACAACTGCCCTGACCTCGTGGCGACAGCCCTGGTTTAACCCAGCTCCCCTTCAGCTGAGAGGCACCATGTAGCTGAGCACACATTTGCAGCCTGTGTGAGAGCTCACTTGCCAGCCAGAAAGGCTGTTCTGGCTGTCTGGGCAATCCCAGCCAAATGTAACAGCTGAGTTTGGTGCACCCTTCCTTCACTGGTGTCACAAATTTGGGTCTATCTTCTCTTCCCTCACTTATTGTTAACTGGTACCAAAATTTCTTAGGGTACTGAGAGGCAGGGGAGGCTAAAAGACAGGCAGGCAAACAGGCAGCACAACAGCAGAATTCTTTTTTCCTAAGATAAAATCAACCAAAGACCACACAAGCTTTGGTTTGGGGTGAGCCTTGGTTCGGGGAGCAAACTGTGGTGCCAGGCTGTGGGAAATAGTCCTGGGCTGTGATGGGATGAGGGGAAAGGGCCTTTCTTCACCCAGGGATCCTTCTCATCTCTTCAATCCTGAGATGTTGCCTTGGGGCCACCTACAGGGAAACCACCACAGCAGAGAATTCTTCTACTTCCCACTTCCTAAATTCATGTCAGGGTGAGCCCCTAGAAGAAGCAAACCAAGATGAGTAGGCTGCAAGAAGCCCTAGCAGCCTCCACCCCTGCCTAGGCTGGGCATCCTGGAGAGCCACCATGCCTGGTGATGATGCTCAGCTTTTCCCAAGTACCTGCTGATGGCAGGCACCAGCCTTTCCTAGTCTTGCTGTCTCACACTATGGTGTCTTTGTGAGATTGTTTGCTTATGTGAAAGGTTTAAGAAGTTTATATCTGTCTGGATTAAAAAAAAAAAGTCATTAATTCTTTCTTCTTTCTACATTGGCCTGTTCCCATATACAAAAAATTTAAAATAAAGGTAGGGAATGAATCTCTGCTTTAACAATTTGATCTGGGGCATTTGCCACATATAGTTACACAGATTTAATTTTGCATGAGCTCTTTGCAGTTCACCTCTAAGCAGATGTTCATCTACACCTGAAAACATGGGAAGGAATCAGATTTGGCTCAGAAAAAGGAAGAGAGAAGAGAGACCAACCAACCTAAAAATTATTTTTTACAGGGAATATATTTTTAGACAAAGAGTTTTAAGTCTTGTGTGTGACTGTGAATCTGGTTGTGCATGAGGCTTTCTTTTTGCCTGTCTCCTGCTCTCTCCTTTCCTCCTCCTGCCTGTTTTCTACCTCTCCCCCCTCCTCGTCCTGCCTCAGAAAATTAGCTTTCATTGGGCTTTTATAGCTGTACTTTTAAGTCACTCAAGATTATTTTCTGGTGCTTAAATTCCTAGTTAACATGTCATGGTGCTATTCAGTGCTGGAAATGATGTAATTTATTGGGTAGCTGGTCAATTGCACAAATAGCTGGAAAAACAAGTTTAGCTTGATATAAATAACAAGACACAACAGTATATACAGTACAACACCTTGCCTCCTGCTGCAAATCTCCTGATTTCTGTTATTCTGGTTTCAGCACGCCTAGCTGCCCCCTTACATTCACTACTATGAAATAAGATAATTATAGCACAAGTAAATATTACCCAATCAATCTACTGCAACAACTGTTAAAACAAGCCATCTTATAAATTTTGCTAACAAAATATGCTTCAACCCAATATATACAGAAGGTAAGTTTCTCTGACCTTGAAATAATTTTCAAGAGCAAAGAACATTACATGCATAATGAACATCCAGTGATGAGAGGCAGAGCTGAGGTCCAGCCCTTTTTCCTCTGCCCCCCCTCCCAAAAAAATCTCCCTGAGCTCAGCAGCAGAAGCATGGTGTGTTTTTGGGACAGTTTCTCTTTTCATGTACAATGTAAATAGGAACAGCCCTTTGAAATCACAGTTTCTCCTCTTTCCTTAAGTCCAGTGGCTGGACATGCAGGCAAATTAACCCTCGTCTTCCTAGGACAACACCAGTCTCCACTTCTTATGGGTGTAATAGTTGCACAGACCATCAACAGTTTGGTGCAAGGAATCCATAAAGCCTCTTTGAAGAGACAGAGCATCCTTTCCCTCTCTCCACCAAACCCAGTTAGAAAGAAAAAAGCCCAAAGCATCAGCAGAGACCAGAATAATTTACTCAGCAATAAGCTACTCACTTTTCTGCACAGAAAATACTACAGGGGCTCTTAACATTGTGTACAGCAGAAGACCACTCAAATCAGGGGCAAACTTTTGGTTTAACAGCAGGTCTGTTTTGAAAAGCTACTGGATTTAAGGTTTAAATCCAGGCAGTGGGATTAAATTCCAGTAGGTTTGCCTAACGATGAGAAGATAGTTTCTGTTGGGGTGAGGATAGAGGAAAGAAAGAAGCCAAAATGCCTGATTGTAAAGATTACTGCCTTTTAGAAGAAAATCAAGATGTTCTGAATCTGTGTGTGGCAGAGGGGTTTCAAGGGAGAAGCTAATTATGATACACTGTTTGAATATTATTATGCACTAATTACTGAAAAAAAAAAAAAGATGATGGATTTGAAAACCTTTGTGTTACTAAATGCAAGCAGAGTAGGACCAGTGTTGGCAACTTTTGAAAACCCCACTGCAAAAAGCAGTCGGATCATGTATTGCCTGGACATATCCCAACAAGCACGTGCTGAGTTTCTAACACAGAAGGTGAAGTATGGTCATCGAACCCCTGCCAGATCCAGGTATTAGAGAGGGTTGGTTGTTCAGGCCAGACTTTGCGTGGGATGTAAGGTGGGAATGATGGTGTGCTCCATTTGTACAAATGGTCTGCAAGCTGCAGGGAGTGCATGGTTCGGACTTGCAGGAGAGGAGAGCCATTTTCTAGTTGATATCACTCAAAAATGTTGCTTTAGATTTGTCTGTAAGGTTTCTCTAAATGAGGGAGGGACTTGAGGGATTGTGGTAGCCACCCAAGACTCCTCAGGAGTCAGTGGAGAAAAAGAAAGATCTCAGAAAGTGGCTTGGGGTCTGAGATAGGCTGAATCTTTCTAAAAAGCTGAGTAAATCTGGTGTTCTTCCCTCTGCCTAGAAAAGTGCCCTGAGGACGTGTCAGGCTAAGTCTGTGCTGATATAGCAAGGCTAAAACCCCTGTAAAATCTACTCTCCATTTCAAATGTGTTATGTGGAGAAGGAGTGGGGTGGGCTGGAGGTGAAAAAGTGCATTCATGCCAGCAGTAATGGAGAAACAGCACTTACTATCTCTGGCATACTCCATGCCACATCTTCTCTGCCAGTGTCTTGACCTGAAGCATGCCTCTGCTAGTGCCATGTGTCCGATGGGAAGCCAAGATGCTTGTGGTGCCTCTCACGGGGGTTTGCAATGTGGAA
The DNA here is from genome assembly GCA_024605025.1 of Megaceryle maxima. Classification (NCBI taxonomy): domain Eukaryota; kingdom Metazoa; phylum Chordata; class Aves; order Coraciiformes; family Cerylidae; genus Megaceryle; species Megaceryle maxima. The sequence goes on along the minus strand of JANHGN010024002.1, from coordinate 5,473 downwards.
AAACATCAAAAAGATTTGGACCTCTGAAAACACTGATGTAGATCATCTCGATGTCTCTCTATTGTGGTAAACTAAATGTCCTGAAGACCATTTGTTGCTGTAGAATGTCCACTTTCCCTACCTACCGGACCGTTCTTCCTGAAAAAAAAGGACATAGCTGTCCAAATTACCTACCCAAACAGTCCCTTGCTCATGTTGAATCATGTCTGAAAAATGGATGGGAGAGTGCTAGTTGACATGGGACAAAAGCCACGTCACAAATTTTTCTTGCCCAGTGTCCATACAGTGTCTTCAAGATCCCTGAAACTTGTCAACCCCAAAATTTCTCATGGTCCATCTTGGCAGTTGAGCAGAACAGACAACTGACCTTCAGGCATGGGCACTCTTTATTTCATGAATTCCTAGGTGGCCTCATGGTCCCATTTTCTTTGACACAGGGTGATCAGAGAGTAATCCTTCATACATATGGGATGCAAAAATACAGACAACATTTGCTTGCCGGGGAGTGACTTCCCCTGGGATCTGGTTGAATCTGCTGCTTCTGTCAAATTTTAAAAACTATAGACAAATGCTGAGGAACATACAGATGTCTGGAAATCTAGTCCATGACCTGGTGATCTCCTCTGGTCAAAAAGCAAACCCACTTTTCCAATACCTTTGATGTGTTGTTGGCTAAAAGAGGAGTACGTAGTTTCTGTCCCTCCAAGGAGATGCTTCTGGTTTTTGTGTGCTAGCCATATTCATCCAGCCCATAGAGCCGAATGGAATTCATTGTCTGACATATGTCTTTTGTTGTTCTTTTTTGCTGAAAATCTGGCTTTCTCATCAAGTAAGAAAATTCTCCAGTCTTTTTTTTTTTTTTTTCCCTTGCTTTTTTTGGACAAAAGTTTGAATTTTTGAATAAAAGTGAAGGTTTTGTTTTGTTTTGTTTTGTTTTGTTTTGTTTTGAAAAGAACAAGCATTACTCACCCCTAATGACGTGCTGAGCATGCACCTAGGGAGGAACAACCCAGGCACCAGTATATGTGAGGGCCACCCTACTGGAAAGAAGCTTGGAAGAAAAGGACCTGGGGGTCCTGCTGGACGTCAAGCTGACCATTAGCCAACAACATGCCCTCGTGGCAAAGAAGGTGAATGGGGTCATGGGTTGCATTAGAAGGAATGTTACTAGCAGGTGAAAGGAGGTGATCCTTGCCATCTACTCAGCAGTAGAAAGACCACACCTGGAGCACTGTGTCCAGTTCTGGGCTCCTCAGTATGAGAGAGACATGAATATATTGGAGGGTCCAACAAAGGGCTGCAAAGATGTTTAAGACACCAGAGCACCTCTCCTGTGAGGAAAGGCTGGGAGAGCTGGGATTGTTCAGCTTGGAGAAGTCTCAGGGACATCTTATTTATATATATAAATGGCTGAAGGGAGAGTGCAAAGAAGATGAGGTCATGCTCTTTGCAGTGGGGCCCAGTCATAGGGCCAGATGAAATGGACATAAACAGAAACAGAGGAGATTGTCTCTAAACATCAGAAAACACTTTTTCAATGTGAAGGTGACTGAGCAGTGCCAGAAGTTGCCCAGAGATGTTGAAGAGTTTCTTGAAGATACTCAAAAGCCAACTGGACGTGGTTGTAGGCAGCTTGCTCTAGGTGGCCTTGCTTGAGCATTGGGATTGGACCGGATAATCTCCCAAGGTCCTTTCCAATCTCAGCCCTTCTGTGATATTGTAATTCTGAAAGTTTACTGGGCGATAACACAGCAGTACTGTAGGAAACAAAGGCAGCTGTAACCTTGCCTGTGCTGTCCATAGGGAGCAGCAGTTCTCGAAGTCAGCTATTCCCAGAAACATACATTAATTTAATTTTTTGAGAGAAGTATACTTGATTTACTCCTAAAGAGAAAAACAGGACATATGCAGAGTAGACAGAAGGTGGGTACCTGGGAGTAAAGGTGGTATCAAGGTGATGGGAAAACCACCTTGAGCTGGGTTTAAAGGAAGGTAAGGGGTTCCCAGGAATGGAACAATTGCATTGGCAGAGGCAGAGCCTGTTAGACAACGTGGACAGGGCAGTGTAGTGAGGCAGCTGTGCTACTCCCTTTGCAAGTGCTAGCTTGTTTGGTGCTGCCTTGTGTCCCACCACAGGACCAGCTTTATTCAAACTCATTTCATGCCTGATGTTCAAAGCCAGACATTCAAAATGACCCCAGCACAACTTTCCAGTCAAAACACTCAAAGTGAACATGCAGACCTGACTGCATCCAGCCAGTAGTGGAACAGGCTTTACTGGTTTCAGAGTGTGAGTGTTTCCTGCCTTGATGGAAAGACCTAGATTTGTTATTGAAAAGCTAGGGGCAATCTCACAAAGCCAAGCTTAGACTACCCAGAAAAGAAAAGAGAGCAGCACAACTGTGCAGGGGTGGAGAACAGGAGCATGGGATTTGGGATGTGTGGTTTTGGGTGTGCATGTAAATTGTTTGTGTGGGCAATTTGCTGTTTTTACAGTGAAAAATCCTGATCTTCCAAAACTGCCTGTCTGGAAAAAAAAGGGAGAGCAATTTTCACTACTCAGATTTATAATATGCTCTTGAAAATATGCCCACAGGAAGCAAATTTAGAATTTTCTTCTCAGGACAGTGCTAGCTCAGGAGTTTAAAATATATCTTGAGCTAACATTTTTGTGAGTCATCCTGCATCACTGAATAAAGATATACATGATGTGAGCAATGCGGATTTAGGAACAAGCTGTGTCTTTTTGTGCCTTGCTCCATTACTGAGAATTTTCTGATTCTGCCACCAGTGGTTCATTAGGGTGAGTCCATAGAAAGGTGATTTCAGTCCTATAAGGAGGCTTCTAAGATCTGAGCAGCCACAGTATGTCACTTTGGATTTTTTTGGTGCTTTCATTGCTGGAAAGGTGCTATCCTTTACTGGATAAAAAATTGGCTGGATGGCCAGGCCCAAAGAGTTGTGGTGAATGGAGTCAAATCCAGCTGTTGTCCAGTCACAAGTGGTGTTCCTCAGGACTCAGTACTGGGGCCTGTTCTCTTAAATGTCTTTATCAATGACCTGTATGAGAGGATCAAGGTCATCCTCAGGAAGCTTGCAGACACCACCAAGTTAGGCAGGTGTGTTGATCTGCTTGAAGGTAAGGAGGCTCTACAGAGGGACCTGGATGGGCTAGGTCTATGGGCCAAGGCCAATGGTATGAGATTCAACAAGGCCAAGTGCCAGGTGCTACACTTGGGTTACAACAACCCCAGGCAAAGCTGCAGGCTTGGGAAGGAGTGGCTGGAAAGCTGCCCAGATGAAAAGGACCTGGGGATGTTGAGCAACAGCTGGCTGAACATGAGCCAGCAATGTGGCCAGGTGGCCAAGAAGGCCAAGGGCATCCTGGCCTGGATCAGGAATAGTGTGTCCAGCAGGACTAGAGAAGGGATTGTACCCCTGTACCGGGCACTGGTGAGGCCGCACCTCAAATACTGTGTCGTTTTTGGGTCCCTCGCAACGAGAAGGACATTGAGGTGCTGGAATGTGTCCAAAGAAGGGCAACAAAGCTGGTGAAGGGTCTAGTGAACAAGTCTTATGAGGAGTGGCTGAGGCACCTGGATTTGTTTAGCCTGGAGAAAAGGCGGCTGAGGGGAGACCTTATTGCTCTCTACAGGTACCTGAAAGGAGGCTGTGGACAGGTGGGAGTCTGTCTATTCTCCCAGGTAACAAGTGATAGGACAAGAGAAAATGGCCTCAAATTGTGCCGGGGAGATTTAGGTTGGATATTAGGAAGAAATTTTTCACTGAAAGGGTTGTAAAGCTCTGGAACAGGCTGCCCAAGGAAGTGGTGGAGTCACCGTCGCTGGAGATGTTTAAAAGACAAGTAGATGTGGTGCTGAGGGATATGTTTTAGTGGTGACCTGGCAGTGCTGGGTTAATGGTTGGACTTGGTGATCTTAAAGGTCTCTTTCAACCCAAACAATTCTATGATTCTATGTTTCATGGGTATCATTACACAGAACTGATAGTTAGGTACCAACAGTCTTTATATCCTCGAAGGGAAGAACTAACTCAATTTTCCATGTGTGAAACTATTCTGTTTAACACATGATTTAGCAATACACTACAACAGGGTGTAAAATATGTTTGGTTTGTAATTATACCAGCTGCATTGGGAGAATAAAGCTGGGGTTAAACAAGGCCACATGTTTAATCAGAGGTCTCACAGGGCTATGAATACAAGGAAAACTGATCTTTTTTCTTGATATCAATACAATGCAGTCATCCTGTGTGGGTTTTGCATACCATCCTGTGCAAAGCCAGAGAAGTGACTTCTATTTCAGTAAGAATTAAAGCAAAGGCAAAGGAAGAACAAAGGGGTGAGGGAGCTGATCTGGAGGAGATGTTGATAAATCCCACTGCATCTTGGAAAACCCTCCTGCTCTTTCCTCCACAGCAGCATTATTTTCCCATCATAACCACTTCCTTAATAAACAATTAAGCTTTGTGTTTGGAATCTAAACATATTTTTTGGGGATGAGGGAGTGAGAGACTGGGTGGCTCAGAGTTTGGCAGTAATACAGTCAAGAGTCTACAGTGGTTTGAATTCAATCCAGGATGTGTTGCCCTCGATTTATTAACCATCCTGGTGCAGGGGAATCACTGTCTCCCCTCTGTACTGTTTTGGTAGGACTACCCTCTAGTAGCATCAAGTAAGACAGAGTAGCATGCCTTTCTTTTCTCACAAATACTTGACATTTATTTTGAAAAGCAAATTCTTGCTGTTGCTGATCATGCCCTGCTGTAATGGAAATGTAGCTCCATAGCCAAGTGACTGCTGAATAAATGAATGCAGGTATTTGGTCCTGACATTTGATTACAAAAGTGACAGGGAAAAAAAAAAAAACAATGATCCACATGGCTACATCCACACGTATAGTCCATACCTCTGCTGATAGTGGTGGGGATGCATCACGGTCAATCTGGTGTCACAAACTCAGCTTATGTTTCACAGCCACTGTTGCCTTCTCTTGTCAGCTAAGGGACACATAGCACAGCTCTGGCCTTCATGCTGAGCCCTGGGATGGTGATGGTCCAGTGTGAGCTGTTTCCTTTGCTTTTGGTGGCCTCCAGCCTTGACCTGCACCTAATGCAAACCTCCCTCATGCTGATCAGCCTGGGCAGCCTCAACATGAATAGCTTGCAGATGGGCTGGGGACCAAGAATTATTCAACAATTCTGAGAAATAAATCTATGAAATCATGAGCTCTCTGCAGAAAGTCGCCCCCTCAAATCAAAAGTAAAATTAAATTAAAAAAAGGGAAGAGGACAGTCTCTCAAGTGGCTTGCTCTGAATAATTGACTTCTCTCCAGGATAAAGCCTGGGCTCCCCCACACTGCTCCCTAACCAGTTGCTGCAGGGGCATCTGTGTTGCTACTGTCCACACTGGTAATTGTCCATGGCCTGAGATACTCTCTTGCTTTTCAGTGC
>JANHGN010024000.1:0-17006 GCA_024605025.1 Megaceryle maxima | reverse complement strand
GCTCGGCGTGCCCTCCCCTCCCATCTGTGCCCCTCTCCCGCCCCATCTGGTGCCTCCCGTCTCTGGCAAGAGGGGAAGTCCCGTAGCCGGCTGGGGCCCGGTGCGGCGGACGGTGACGGGGAGCGCAGCCGCTCCGTGGGGCGCCGCCGGGTCTGAGCCGTGGCCCGGCCGGGCGGGACGGGGCTTGTCGCTGGGGGAGCAGTGCTGTGGAAACATCTTACAGTTGTCCGGAGCGCGAAATACGTTCCCAAGGAAATCTCTTGGGTTTGCGGCATTATCTTAATTAAGATAATTGATTCATATTGCACCTGCGAGAGTGCGGGAAAAGGATGCCTTCCCACATAGCTTAAAGCTATTGGAGAGAGGAAGTCAGGCTTCTAATTTAGAGAGTGATTTATTGCCCGGGCTGTCTCCTTTCGCTGTCACGTTTCCCACTTCTTCCCTCTCCAGCAGCGGGGCACCCCCACAAAGCTTGAGGGTTTTTTAAGAATTAAAAGGGAAAAAAAAAGAAAAGAAGGTAGAGTATCACCACTCGCTCCTCCTCTCCCCCCGGCCTGGCTCACCACGGCCCCTCCATCCCACCGCACCGAGGGGCCGGGCCGGCCGCCGCTGCCGGCTCGGGGGGACGGGGTCGGGAAGGGCCAGTTGGGGTTTGCCCACCCGGGCCCATCGCGGGGCTCAGCCGCTCGCCACTCTCCCAAAAGGAGAGGCCGGGAGGGGAGGCAGCGCAGCCGCATCACCCGCTGCCGGGAGCGCTGCGAGCAACGATCAGCTCGCTCCGTCTGCCTCGGCTCGGGAATCACCGGGGGAGAACAACTCTTTAAAAACATCGCTGTGGCACCAGTTTGGTGCTGGGGTGCGTCTGTGTCGCACATCCCAGCGTCTCTCTAGGATACGTGTACAGCTGGGCTCGAAACTGGTACAGAATGATTAAGGTGCCTTTTCTGCTCTTTTTTTCCCCTTAAGACTGAGTGTATTAATTTTATTGAGCCTTTCCCTGTTAGATAAATGCTGTTGTTTTAATTCTGTAAATGTAAACTTCTATTTAGTTAATGGAAAATACATCACCACCAAGGTAATTATCAGCTTTTTAAATGACTCTTTTAGTCAAGTGCACACAATTATGAAATCACAATAGATTTAAAATATAATTCAAATTGATTAAAAACAAAACAAAACAAAACAAAAAACACCCAACAAACCAAATCGGAGAAGTACGTACCATTAAAGCAAATGTCTAAATTGTGTTGGTAGGCCAGCTACCGCCTGAGCTAGAGTTTAAATAACGTCAGCAGGCTTTGCTATCGGTGTCAAACCACCCCTGTTATTAGGAAAAAGGATTCTTATCAGACGGGATTTAGATGCTGTTATAACTGCAAAATCTAATTATTTTTGATCCAGGCATTTACCCCCAGAGTCCCACGTTGTTTAAATAAAGTGTTTTCTTTCCTCTTGAACAAATGCATTTCCATTTGAATTAAATATTGATAATTTGACCTTTTAGTTCCTTTAACTAATCAAAAGCAAAAAAAAAAATATCCAAATGTAGATCCTAGTGCCTTGCCCTAGTGGGTCTTTCCGCTTGAATAGACACTGAGATTAAATGAGTCAAACTTCCTCTTTCATTGCACTCTCTTTGCACTAATTGCTTATGCAAAAATGCAGATTTGTATTAATTAGTAACTCCACTGATTAGTTCGGTGGTATTTTCATGTAATAAATCATGCTGCAGACACGATTTTTGGCACATCCCCAGTAGTGGCTCAGGATGCAATAAGTTTTCCATATTAAATAAAATCTTAGCCTAAATCTACCTTTTCGTTGCAGGTACACTGTGTACCACCTGCTGTACACACCTGCTAGGGGAAATTACCTTCTGTCCCTGGCAAGCCTTTTTCCTTTCCTTGATAATGCACTCCTCTTCACAGGGTGTAGACTTTAAAAGGGGAAGCATGAATCACAGAATCAAAGAAGGAGAGAAATCTGATGTTATTTTTAACCCATTTGAATGAATAACACTCATATTTGAGGGGATGAAACTGATGTAAGATACATCAGAGGTAGATTTTTTTTCTTTCCTGTGCATGGTCCATGATCTCATTTTACAGCACCATTCACTGCATACTCAAATTACTGTGCATAAAGCTTTTTTTTTTTTTTTTCATTCTATTTCCTTCAGCTGCACTGCAGAGACTGAACTCATACATGTTAACTAGAGTTTGTATCCTAGTCAGGTATAGAGGCCTCAACAGCAACAAGACTCCACAATATCCATAATGGTATCTACATAGTATATCTCTGCTTGCTCACATCATGAAAGAAAGCACTATGAAAATCCCTCCAGAACACAGTAGCTTAGATCTACATTTGAAAAACCTTCCTCAATTCTTTTAAAAATCATCCTAGATAATACCTTTCTACCTGTTTCCCTTGGACAGAGTTATCGATAATTCACACCTTTGCCTCGGGGAAGTCAGTATAGAGTATGGGTGTGGTATGTACTACAACAAGTAACATCGACTAGTGCAGTACTTGGCAAAAATAATAAGAGGCTCCAAAAGAATATAAAAGACAATGTCACTGGTGTAATTTCTTCATAGGTAACATTTTCAGGGGTGTATCCTGAAAACCCCTTGCCTCTCTCCTGCCAGTACTCTCACTCACATAAGCAGGACCACTGCCACAGACAAACTGTCAGGATCTGACCTTTGGCCCTCAGTCTAAGCAGTGCAATGGGGTGGAAGAGCCACAAACACAGGTGCCAGCAGATTATCCAAAGCTTTGCTGAGATTAAAATCTTGTCTCAATATGAGTTATTGCATATCCTTTAAATAGAAATCTCCTTAGTGGTGGCTTTAAAAGGTCTGCTTTTGTTTTCCTCTGAGATAAAATAATGGTTGAACCCCAGGCTATGCACAGAATACCTTATGTGTTTGTTCCCTATGGCCATGCAATCTGAACATTTTGCAACCATTTTGTGTTCCTACCAAAGATTTCTGTTAGCATTCTTTTATTGAAGAGAGAAAGCAAAAATCAAACCACTTTTACAGGGTTATACAAAAATGATCCTGATTAGTTTCAGAACATGGTTCCTTGTTTTAGCAATATCCTGAGAACAAAACAGGGAAGGTTAAATTAATGATCCATGGGGATGGAAAAAGAGATTCAAATAATCATTAAATCTTATTACATAATGCGGCTTTGTTTTTACCTCTCTGAGTGAGTTCACACCTGGGTCTGTACTTTAAGTGCTCCACAGTGAGCTGGGCATGATGGAGAACATTTTGCACATCACAGTGTAACCTCTACAGCTGTAGAACAAAACTAGTCAACTGAAACTCTTGCTAAGCATTTTAAGTGTATATTGGGAAATCCTTCATTATAAACAGCATCATATTTTGAGTGTTTGCCTTCCTTTGCCATTCCTGTCATCACTTTCAGTTTTCCCCCATGATTGCTACTGGTATTTCACAATAGTGTAGGAAATGTCCAAGAGCATGTGTCAGCACATGCGACTGCTTTTCAGACATGCTTCTGGGATGTTAACCATGAATGTGCTTTTCCCAACATTCCGCTGACACATGATATGCTTTTTCTCTGTGTCTCAAGGCGGTGTCTCAAACTCTTACCCACAAAAGACAGGATGAGCATCAGATAACACACTTTATTTTTCCTTCTTTCACTCCAGAGATGGACTGAAAAAATGACATCTTGTAATCCAAAAAGCATCTTTGCTCTTCTCTCAGTTCCTGCAGTGAGTGTGGTTCGGTTGCCCTCCATTGTCTGGAAAAAATCTTAACATTAATCCAAATGAGTTTTGGATATATTAAGTCCCTAGGACTGGGACAAAGCACAACACAGACATAGCCTTCAGTGACATTCCAAGGACTCTCAAAGGTGAGTGTCCATTAGGATCAAAAGTATGTCTGCGATACAAAATATTTTATTGTAAGTTCTTTTGCAAAATTAACTCTATAATCTTTCGGTAGGGAAGACACAAGGATCCAAGCCCTTGAGGCTTGCAAGCCTTGTTCAGGTGCTCAGTGTATGAGAGCTGATGGTCATTGCCTAAGTAATTGTGAGAAATGGGTGGACAAGCAGTAGATGAGAAATGATCTGCACACTGTAGCCTGCCAGATGCCCTTTGGAGGAAAGATGGCTGTTGTGGAGTTATCACATGAGCAGCTAGTGTGATGCAATAGGTAAGGATGATCTGGCTGGAGTCATCTTGAAGGGAGCTGTCCTGAGCTTTAACCCAGGGGTCTAGGAAAGATTTTTGAGGTGCTGAGGATAAAGCTATGTGCCCTGATGCACTTACACTTCTCTTATATGCCCAGGCACACTTTCATATTCATCTGTGGTAACTTTTGCCCAGGAAAACATTGTTCTTTGATGGTCATCTTCTGAGCCCAGAGAAAAGCACATCCTGAAAACCTGCATCTCTCATCTGTCTTAGTCCTTCTATCAGAATTTTTTTCTCACTGCTGAACCTTTGCTTGGTTTACATGGGTTCCCAAGAGAGGAGGAACATGCTGGTAAATCACTGTTTTCTCCACAACTGAGCTCCAGTTACATGTCACTATGATAATATAAATATTTACTCATTTTGTCCCTCTTCAGCCTTGTAAGAGGATAAGATCATCTGGCCCTTTGTTACTAGTCTATCGTCAGTGTGCCTGAGATTCCACTTGTTTATGTTCACTTGTACATAAATAACCATCCTTACCAGTGTTTTTCAGAGCACAGTCACTGTCAAGAGTAGGTGCTAAACCTACTGTCCTGATAGAAGTGGAGAATTCTCACTGGATCACTCTTCAGGTGGCCTGCAGAGCTGCATTTGACAATACGAAATATAAATCAGTGGAGAACAATTAAATAATTTTTGCATTTCTATACATTTATCCTGGCACATCATACTGTGGTATTTGGCAAAATATTGTTGGCAACACAGAGAACCTCAAAAACAACAGCAGAGCAATGGAGAATGAGGTACAGCATCTTTTAAAATTGACTGGAAGTGTTAGTGAACGCAGAAAGAGCATATTGTTAAGATGTATTATTAAAAGATCTATTTCAAATTATCATCTCTAGTTTTGCACCCATGTCATCTTTAGGTAGACTGGTGCTCTGCAAAGCTATCAGTAAATAGAAGGAATACAGACTTCTTACAAAATGAACATAAAGCTTTTAAGTTGTTTTGTTGATTTAGACTTAGAGGGAGAAATCTCATTTAAAAAATCCCTTCAGAATCGAAGAGCAATAGTCAGTTGTGCTTTTTTTTTTTTTTTTAACCAGAGGAAGGTTCGAGGTTCATAATATCAAGAATCTCTATCTCTGATAAATTTGCTTATCTCAAATAAATAATTCTTGAAAGGATAAAATATAATTACAGACTCTTGACAATTTCAGTTGGTGTCAGGCATATAATCAAGGTCAAGGGTAATTTATAGTCTATTTCTTCTACTATATATTCACATGTAGTTATATGTTTTTTGGATTGTCTTGATTTCAAATTATCTGCTGAAATTCTGGGGCAACTCATTCAATAGCTGATGAGAGCAAATGTGTGTAAGAGCTGTGAACTGGAAGGAGACATACTACAGAGCCAGTCTGGCTGTCTGTTGGCAGCACTGTTGTATTCCCACTCATTGATTAAGGGCTTCCTTCTAAAAAAAATGAGCCCAAATGTGACAATGTAGGTGCTCACTTAATGTCAAGCACATAAGGATCTCAGTAGAAGTAAGTGTGACTCCTTGCACATCTAGCTCATGAGTCTACAGAACCAGAAGCAGGGCATTGTCTCAACAAGCTTTTGAAATAGATCAACACTTCAGTTTTGTTGCCTTTTCATGTGCAGTCAGATAAATGTAACATCTTGCTGCTGCTCAAGTCAGGAGGGTGGTCTCATTCCCTCTGTCTCCTTTTCTATTTCTCTCTTCCCTTTCCTTTCATTGGTGTAATCTGCACCATCTCCTGAATCAGATCTGGTGCCTCTGAGACTCAGTTTAGAAAACTCCTTGTTACTGAACAGGTTACACTGGCTCATGGAAGACCTGACAAACACCTTCATAAGTGTAGGGTAAAGGGCAGGAATGCACAGCCAGGAGCAGAATAAAGACAGTGAGAAAAGGGAAAAGGGAGTGGGAGGAGACCCTCACTTTTTCTGCTGAAATGAAGTACTGCATTGAGCCATTGTGTCTGGTGGAACTGCATCATTTTTTCCTCCTTGCTAAACCATTCAGGATGGACTTGCTGAAAACATTATTATTAGGCTAGATGAACCTTTGATCTGGTCCAGTATGGGAACACCATGTTATTAAGTTTACATTATTCTGTCCTTCTCCTTGTTTTTGGCTTTGTAGGAATCAGGCAGTGGCAGAAGGGAATTCCTGTCTGTCCTAGTTTGGATCCTAGTTTGAATCTCTGAACAACTGATCCTGGAGATGTCTTCAGTGAGGCTGAGGTCTTGCTGGATGATTTAAGCCCATCTCATTCTACCCACTGCACTGTCCTACTACAATGTGTTTCCTCCTCATTTCATGTTCACCCTCATGTGTCAGCTGTGCTAGTTCAGTCTGAAGAACAGGCTACAACGATGCTTAGATCTACATGTTCAGTTTGAAGAGATGGAAAATTTCATTCACTTGGGTAACAGCATTGTTTTAGTTAGAAACAAAACTAGAAAGCTCCATGAGGAAGAAAATCTCCAGTGAGACACTGGTGGTCATTCATACTAGGTTGGAGGGGGTTCTGTAAATGAATTCACTAAGCAGTATTTGGGAAGGAACAAGAGTCAGTATCAGACTCAGAAAAAGTAGTGTAGAGATCCATCACTGGTGACACATAACTTCTTGCATCTCTGTGGCTAACTTCTCCTTCCAAGATGCAGACAAATAATCAATACAAAATCACTTTCAACCATTATTTTTGCTTGTTTCTAACAACCTTATTGCTAACATTTATTTGATTATAAAACTTAGTATTTTCTATGAATCCTTTCTACAAACAGAAAAAAAACCTATTTAAATGCCTGGAATTGTTAAGTAAACCTTATGTTAAACACAATGAATTTAAGCAAGGCCTTTTTTTTGGTTTTGTTTCTAGTTAACTGCAAGAAAATACATCTTAATTTCTTTGCATTAAGATGTAAATTGGAGATAATATTCTTGACCATGAAGTGAGAGTTTACAAAGAAAGACTTGAGGGAACTGGGTCTGTTTAGTCTTGAAGAGAAGACTGAGAGGGGACTTGTTAATGTCTATAAATATCTGAAGCATGGGTGTCAAATGGAAGGAGCCAATCTCTTTTCCGTAGTTCCCAGCAATAGGACAAGGAACAATGGGTATAAACTTGAGCATAGAAGGTTCGACCTCAACATGAAGAGGAACTTCTTCACTGTGAGGGTGACAGAGCATTGGAACAGGCTGCCCAAAGAGGTTGTGGAGTCTCCTTCTCTAGAGACTTTCAAAACTCGTCTGGATGCATTCCTGAGTGCCATGCCCTAGGTGATCCTGCTGTGGCAGGGGTGTTGGACTCGATGATCTCTATGGGTCCCTTCCAACCCCTAACATTCTGTGATTCTATGATTCTATGAAAGGACTGAAAAGAAGCCTTCAAAGAAATAGAAGTATTAGAATATGAAATTAAGTGAAAAAAATGAATTTGATCAAATATTTTGCTTCATACAGACAATACAAAAGAAATGGAGCACCTGTACGTAAGTTCACTTAGGTGTTATTACTGCTCTGGTGGAGACATGAATGGCGAGGGCAGTGCTGTGCCAGTGAGTGAGAGTTGTGGAGGAGGCAATGAAACAAGGTAACTTACAGCCATTTCTGTGCTCATTTACCTACTGCATTCCAAATCAATTTTCCAAATAAATTAGAAAAGATGAAGAATGTGTCCAATCTATACCAGCTGCCAGTTGTCTTGCACAACCAAAATGTGCAGAGAGGTACCACTGTGCTCCACCATCTATCTGCAGAGGCCATTGAAGCTCACAGCAGCAGCATTGGCATCTCTTGGATGGTCTCCTCCATCATCCAGGACCATGCTGTCAATATATGGAAGCAAACTTTTGTCTATGGACACTCAGTTCTGCTCTGGAATTGCAGTAGTATCTGAGCACAGGTTTCTCTTTCTCTCCACCTTCATCCTCAGTTCATCTCAGCATGTATATCCTTTGAAGATGGCACAAAGAGGATGCTGTAAAGTCATCCAATAAAGTGATGATAAATGCTTTCTTCTCCTTTGCAAAAATCGCCTGTTTTCTCTGGAATTGAAGATGGGAATGTACTTCTATTGTGTACTAAGTAGAGCAAATATTTATCAGGTGGTGAAAATAAGCACTCTAACTCCCTTTAAAAATCTGTTTTACATTTGCACTTGTTTGAATGAAAATCTCACATATTCTAGATGTAAAGTAGCAATGCTCCATGTGCTCCATTTATTTGTTTATAAATAAATTAGTATATGTATATGTATATGTATATGTATATGTATATGTATTGAAGGATAACAATATGTGGTACAAATTATACAAATCATATGCAGGAAAAAAAATCTGCCACTAGATTGTGTCATTTTGATTTATGATTTGCCAGAAATAAATATCTGGGTTGATATTTCATCTTCTTACCCCTACATCAGCTTCAGTCCCACCGTCTTCCTGATGGTCATGCCTACCAGAAGACGACACTGAAAGAACCTGTCCTACAAATAGGCCCTAGAAAGAGGAAAACTCAGATTCACAAACCAGCTTTGAGTTTGTGAATATAAAAGAATCCCAAAGGTACCTCTACTGGATAACACTTGCTTTTAGGAATGACTTTTTGTTTGTTTGTTTGTTTGTTTATTTGGTTTTTTTTTCATTTTATTCTCAAGCATGATGATGAAGAGGCTAAAAGTCAACCAACCATCCTAACTAGTGAATGCCATCTTAGTTTGCCTACTACCTACAAGCACATTGCCATTTTCTCAAGTAAATTATCAAACTATAACACTGCTGAACTTTCAAATACAAGACTTTATAAGCAAAATGGGATTTTGTTGGGAACTATTATTTATAATTGATGTTCCCTGACTGGATAATCAACTTATTTTGAATAGACCTGTACTTCTGCCTGAAAAGCAATTCTGCAACTTCATGTGAAATCACTTTTTAAAAATTGTAGTAGAAAATATGAAAGGGTTTTCTAGTGACATGGACATTTTCACCTTTTAAAGTCATTTCTGGTAAATGTTAAAGATTTCTTTAGCTTTATGCTGAATTTCAGTAAAAACAAATTCCCATCTTAAAATTCAAAGTAGTGATTTCAGATAGGTTCCTAATATTGAATGACAGTTGACAGGATTTAAATCCTTCAGAGTCAGTAGAGAGATAGACAAGAAATTAACCATATCTAGTATTTTGTTGGAAAAGGGTAGTTATTACAGAAAATGTAGAGATTACCAGATAGAAACTTTTTTGTTTATCTTTCTCCCCATTAGCTATAGCTTCTCATGAAGGCTGATGAAAATATCTTCAGCATGATCTGAATGACACTTAAGCCTTCGGGTTCATTTCATGTCTTTTGATGCATCTCTGATCAGGCTTTGTTTTAGGATGTGTAATGGTATAGGACCATTAACCGTTACCAGTAAGTGCTAATGTTAATTACATTAAACACAATCCTCCAGTTGGTCCATCTGTTATTCATTCCTATTCTTGTTCTGGATTTTCTCTGCTTCAGGAAGACATCTTCTAGTTTTCTTCTGGATTATTTAATTGATTTTAATTCATTTATGTTTCAGTGAAATACTTTTATATTTTTTGAAATTTAGCTTTTATATTTCAAGTGATTTTTAAAGATTATGTTTGCATGTGATTTTTGATTTTAATGTTTAGTTATGGTGTTGCACCTGAATGTTCAACTTAGTAAACAACTTTAGCATCTTGTATTTCATATAGTGTGCTTCTTGAAAAATCAATCTCAATATATTTTTGGATGAATTTGGGCCATTTTCCTCACATTTGAATATCACATTTTGTCTCTCTGCTGTCATCCCATAAGAACTGTATTGTTTTCCGTTCCCCTTGATAAATTTCGCTTTCTTTTTCAGATCATTATCAACGAAAATGGTATTTTCAGTATTACTTATTTGCTGCTTTACTTCTGGTTGGAGGTCAGTTCTGTTACTGGCTGAAACGGTAGTGACAGGTTTAGATCTACCGCTATCAGCCCGTAGCTCTTCGTGCACCGCAACTAATTACTATAGAGTAATAAGCCGACATGAAACAGTCAGAGTAGGGTTTAGATAATTGCAGGATGTTTAAATTTGGTCTCCTGTCCGTTCGTCCCTGCACGTAACTGTCGAAGCGGTGCCGGGCGCCGGGGGTAGCGCCGGGCATAGACGGGCGCGGAGCTCCACCTCCCGGGCGGCGGGGAGAGCCGCCGGGACGAGCCCGCCCCGAGCCCCGCCACCCCAGAGAGAGCCGTCGGTTTAGGAATGTTGCCTGGACACTTCAGAGCTCGTTTCCCTCTGCTTGGATTTCTTCCCTCAGCCTTTCCCTGGCAGGGCAGCACACCGTGTCGCGACTGAAGAACATGACAAAAAATTCGGGTAGCTGGGTTTGGGACGATTTTGAAACCTAGAAAACTGAGCACAAAGCAAGCTTGTAAAGGAAGGTTTAGGGGCCGGGCCATGTGTTCCTCCTGCGTTTGGCAAGCTTATCAGATACAAGCAGTAAACAGACCCTCAGAAATGCTTTATTTGTAAGATTCGAGGTGTTCTAAATCCAGAGGAGGACTTGAGGTTAAGTTCAGGATCTGGGAAAATAAGTGTGGCAGAAGCAGGTTTTCTGCTATATATTTGCAAAGTCACAAGATTGATGGTTGTGGTTTGGTTTTTTTTTGTTTGTTTGGTTTGGTTTTTTGTTTTTGTTTGTTTTTGTTTGGGTTTTTTTTGTTTGTTTGTTTGGTTTTTTTTCCAGTTAACTGCAAAAATATACATCTTAATTTCTTTGCATTAAGGTGTAAATTTGAGATAATATTCTTGACCATGAAGTGAGAGTTTACCCCCTCTACTCTGCCCTGGTGAGGCCACATCTGGAATACTGTGTCCATTTCTGGGCCCCTCAGTTCAGGAGGGACAAGGAACTGCTTGAAAGAGTCCAGTGCAGAGCCACAAAAATGATTAAGGGAGTGGAACATCTCCCTGATGATGAAAGGCTGAGGGATATGAGTCTCTCTAGCTTGGAGGAGACTGAGGGGACACCTTATTAATGTTTCTAAATATGTAAAGGGTGAGTGTCGGGAGGATGGAGCCAGGCTCTTCTCAGTCACAACCTATGATAGGACAAGGGGTAATGGGTGCAAGCTGGAACATAGGAGGTTCCACATAAATATGAGAAAAAACTTCACGGTGAGGGTAACAGAGCACTGGAACAGGCTGCCTAGAGAGGCTGTGGGGTCTCCTTTTCTGGAGGCATTCAAAACCTGTCTGGATGCATTCCTGTGTGACCTGCTTTAGGTGATCCTGCTCCAGCAGGGGGATTGAACTACATGATCTTTCAAGGTCCCTTCCAATCCCTAACATTCTGTGATTCTGTGATTGATACAGTCATATGTGAATGCCTGGTTATTAAACTTGGAGAAGCCACAGGTGTTAAAGCTTTGTAGGCTAAAAGTTACAGTTCAGTTTAGGGTTTGCAAAAGATACATTGGAGGTATCTTTCCTGTGGTATGTGGTAAGGCTTCCCAAAAGGAAGGGAAGGTAGGGCTGAAGACATTTAATGGTCTTATTCAAACTACCTGAGCAAAGGGCATGAACAAGTTTAGGAAAATCAGATCCCAGAAGTAGTTTCCTGTGGTGACTTGAGAGGTCCTCCAAGACGGTCACATAGGAAGGAATTTGAATGCCTTTAATTTTAATTTCCAGGCAAGTCTTGTGTTCCTTCTTATGGGACAGTGACAGGTAGGATTAGGGGAACATGAAATACTAACGGGCACATTTCCCTCTCTGGTCTGTAGGATAATCTGAGGCAAATTCAAGGCTGAATTTGAATGTCTTATTCTTACTTTGTAGGAATTGTAAATGGTCCTGAGCTTTCTTGAAGACTAAGAGTAAGTATAACACAGGGAGTTAAGAAAGTAAGGTTTACAGTGATATCTTTACCGCTGTGTTTGGCAAAGTCACCCAAATTCATTTGAGGACTGGTTTTATGAATCTTAATCCCTTAATCTTAATTTTGGGGTAGAAATAGTGCAGTCATGCTTTTGTGATTGCTATAGGAAAGTATGAGAGAGTAAGGACTGAAGGATCAGGTTTATATTGTGTTCTTGCGAAGTCTGCTACTATTTCAGTAGGTTATTTGATGAAACCTCATGCAGTTAGATTGGAGTCAGTAGTTATGGATTTAAAAAGCTTAATTTTTTTTGGGCAGCAGGTGGTGCTTGGTCTACATGGTAATTTTAGCTGTTCACCATTGAATGCCTTGCTGTGACATAGCATTCAGTAGTGGGTGCTACATGCTGCCCATTTTTCACTGAGGTCTTTCAGCAGGACAAGTGATGTGGTTGTAGGCATTTGCCATAGGACTGTTTGTGCAAATCACCAGGAGAGCCAGGATTAACAAAAGGAGAGAACATTTATGTGGCTGCATTTTAAGCAAATCATGATCAAGATGATTATCATCAGAAATATCAGAGAGAGAAAAGTCTTCTACCTACTTCATGCAGTCATGAAGCCAGCTGACACATCCATGCCTGAACATGTCTCCAAAGAACAAGAAGGGAAATGCCCATCCAGAAAACACACACAGAGATCAGCAGGTGCTGGTGATTTCTGGGCTCCTGTGGACATCCATGGGAGAGATGTGCTGAGAAAAGTGCCAAGTATGGTGGCCTCCAGCTCATCTTGCCTGGCCACAGCACCCTGAGATAGAGCTTTGTCCTCAGCTCTCTCCTTTCTGCAGCTGTGAGCTCTGCTTTCACACATGAGCTATGGTAATATTTTCAGACTTGCATAAGTGATTTGGGAGCTTACAGCCCATTTCTGAACATGACATAATTAATTAGAAAGTTGAGAATGGGCTCCTGTGGCAGTCTGATACAAGGGTGAGGCAGCCAGAGCAGCCTGGAGCTGAACACAGGGCTGGGAATCCATGGCAGCATGGCGTTACCCTTCTGCCAGCCCAGCCAGGGAAGAGATGCTCAGCAGAGATGTGCCCATCTACCTGCACCAGCATGAACAGCAGAGTGTGACTGCAGCCAGGGGAGACCATTTAGGATGTGAAAATAAAAAATAAAAATAGCTAGTGCTTTACTGTCAAAAAGTACAATGGAAATGCATGGGTTATGAGGGTTTCTTTGTTTTCATAGAATAATAGAATGATTTGGTTTGGAAGGTACCTTTAAAGGTCATCTAGTCCATCCCCCCTGCAGTGAACAGGGACATCTACAACTAGATCAGGTTGCTCAAAGCCCCATTCAACTTGACCTTGAAAGTTCCCATGAGTGAGGCATCTACATCTCTGGGCAACCTGTTCCAGTGTTTCATGACCTTCATTGTAAAAAAATTTGACCTTATGTCTAGTTTAAATCTCCCCTCTTTTAGTTTAAAACCATTACCCCATGTAATTGTCCTGTTACAACAGGCCCTGCTAAAAAGACTGTCTCCATGTTTTTTACAAGCCCCCTTTAAGAACTGAAAGGATGCAATAATGTCTCCCTGGAGCCTGTCTTCTCCAGGCTGAACAACCCCAACTCTTCATGGCCCTCCTCTGGAACTGCTTCAACAGGTTAATGTTTTTCTTGTGTTGCGGACTCCAGAGCTGGACACTGTACTCCAGGTGAGGTCTCACCAGACTGAAGTAGAGGGGCAGAATCACCTCCCTTGTCCTGCTGGTCACATTTGTTTTGATGCAGCCCAGGACACAGTCAGCCTTTTGAGCTGCACTTCCACATTGCTGGTACATGTCCAGCTTTCCATCCACCAGTCCCCCCAAGTCCTTCTCTGTGGGGCTGTTCTCAATCCCTTCATCCCCGAGCCTGTGTTTACACCGAGGATTGCCCTAACTGAGGTGCAGGATCTTGCACTTGGCCTTGCTGAATCTCACGAGGTTCAGAAGGGTCCACTGCTTGACCTGGAAGTGCTGTAATTCTCCATTCCTGATGAAGATTTTGATCTTGAATCAAAGAGCACAGCCAGCTCTGAGGAGCAGAAGGACTTGTCTTGTGTGGCATGTAAAGGCACCTGTAGTGCCTTTAACAGTAAGCGACTGAGAATCTCACATCACTTGAAAATCAAAAAAGCCATCAATCATTGTTTTTGCTTGCTATATACCGAGAAAGAAAAGGTGATGGTGTCATAGCTATGTAGTCCCCAACAGTTGTTGAAAAGGCAAAAGCATGTCACTAGTTCCATTGTGACCACTGACAATGACCCATCTCTGAACCAGAGCACCAAGGGGATGTCCAGACATGTCACTGTGTGGCCAGAGGATGTGACTCTCAAGATCCAGATGCAATTAAGTCCTTTAATACAAGAAAGGAGCTACATCTACAGGGTTCTGACACACCTACAATAATATAACACCCTTACAGAAGAGAAAGGTTTTCTCCAAAATAGATCTATCAGTGGTTGCTATGTGCTGTGCCCAGCCCTGTTTGGTGAAGCAAATCTCCACTCATGCTGAAAGCTGTGACTCTTGCAAACATACAGCAAGCAGCAGCTGCTGACTAGTTCTGCATGTGCTTGTGCATGTGTAGTTACCCAATATGAACCCGTTCAAAATGCTGACAACTTTAAAATCTAAATTCCTATATAAAATATTCCCTTATCAATCAGCAATATATTTTGTTTTCTGGATGTGCTAATATTACCTTGGCACAACATAATGTATCTTGACACTTAGAAGCAGGCTTATGGGCTCCAGACATTGACAGAGCTTTTCAAAAACTTTAAAAATTAAACTGGTTTCATTTAGATGCCCACAGGTTTTTTAAAACGTTTGCTCTCGCAGTTCCTGTGAAAACTTTTTTCCCGTTATGTGGTGTTTGCAATGCTGACACTTGGTGGTGCTGCAGTTAATAGGTTCATCTTTTTCTACAGCTCTTTGCTGCGGCTGGTTTGTTCCTCTCCTTCCTTTGCAGATACTGCTTGAGCCGTTAAAGCCCCTGCGAAAAACATTATTCGCATTCCTGAGGAATAGTGATTCAACTTTCAGCAGTTTTTAATAATAATGACTGGGATGGTTAACCATAACAACAACAACACAATTACCTTACAAAATGTGTGAGCATCATTCTTGTTAAACAGTGCAAATACAGGCATGATCCAATAGTTGTAAGTATCAACACAGAGGGGAAGCTCTGAAAGGGATCTTGAGAGGTCATGGAGTCTGTCCTCTTCATCCAGGAGCAAGGATAGCTGGAGGTCTGCCCAATCTCTTCTTGATTACTAGTGTAGGCTTTATGGGAATACCTGAAATGCTTTTATGTGTTTTTTTCCATACACATCTCCCACATGGAGATTACTTCTTTACCGAAGTAAAGATGAGAGATAAGGCACATGGCGTTTGTGTGTTCCAGCCCCACAGGCAAGAAATGGTCGTATCTGCCAACGGGCAGTAGAACAGAGATCTTGGCTTGTCCCAGTATTTCTCTAGTCTCATCTGCAAGTTCCCAGGTGCTGGAGAAATTGCAGCAGACAAGGGGAGCTGAGCAGATGTCCAGCTCCTCAGAGCTGCTTTGCTCTGAGAGTTCTCCAGGTTTTCCTCCCGACACCCCAGAAATTTGGTACGCCCACTGCCTTTCATTCCCAAGAGCCCTTCCATATGCTTATAGTATTAAAACAGGCATTGCAGGTGATCCTGGAGTGATCAGCAACACTGTTTTGCTGTTGCGAAGGAGGTGCATTCCTGCGTGGGAGGCAGGCAATGCTGTGATGAGAAGCTGTCTCTCTGTTCTCACTCTCACTGGCTCAGCCCTCCACCTTCACACAGAAACAGCCTTGGTTTCAGTCAGGAAATAACCTGTAGGGACAAATGATCTTAATTATTAGGACAAAGATTACTTGTTTAAGTGCAGATTCTTAGTATTAATAATTAATTAAATAAATCAAGATATGTTGTTGTAATTAAATCAAATCTGTTCTTTCGTCCCTAAAGATTTCCCTTTAAATCTAATTTATTATTTGGTTGGTTAATTAGTATTAAAGACCCAAAGAAATGGTGGTTCACACCTAATAAGCATGAGCTAGAGCATGACTGCTATTAAGGGCTTCCTGGGAAGTGCTCAGGTTGCAGGCTCTAAAAAACAATGCTTTAGCTGACAAAATGCAGTGAACATATATGCATCAGAGAATAAGGTTAAGAAGCAAAACAAACTGCTCCTGACAGAGAAATGGAGGCACTAAGCTGATGTGGAAAAATCTGCCTTCCTAGGCAGGAAAATGTGTTCTTACTTGGTGGTACAGTGTGGTGAAAGCCTCAAAACATACGGTAGGATAAATTTTGGGTTTGAACACATGTTTTAAGCTTTTTAACGTGCAAGCTTCATATTTCATTTGCCTTGGTAGATAAAAGTGAGCTGCTTATCACATCCTGCTGCTTTGCAGAAGCTGATTTTATATATGAGGACTTTGGAGCTGGACAGATGGAGAGAATTATGCACCAGCAGGAAAAAAAGAGATGCCCATTGTCAGATTATGAATGGGAGAAACTAGAACATATATCACTTACTCAAGATCTTAAAAAATTGAAAAAAAAAGAAAAGGAAAAAAAAGCCCAACAACCTCTAAATTCCCTTCATTATTTGAACAGAATATCGATTTATTATTTTTTAAATTTTTTTCTTTTCTCTATTTTTTGTCCCCCAGAAGAAAAACATGTTTGTTTGTTTTTTTCTTGTTTTTTTTCTTTTCTTTTTTTTTTTTTTTTGTGGGTGTGTGGTTGTTTTTTTTTTTTTTTACTTTTGCTTTAAATTTCTTTTTTTGTTTTATCCCAGGTGGTGTTTTGTGTGTGT
>JANHGN010023999.1:0-26280 GCA_024605025.1 Megaceryle maxima | reverse complement strand
CACCAAGGGGTGTGAGCAGTAGGAGGGGAGCTCTCAGCAAATTGGTGTGTCTGGCTCCATTCTGAGCTCCAGTCCCCAAAGCAGGCGAAACACACCAGTGTTGTAAGGAGCTGCAGGGCTGATTGGCACCACACAACTAATTAATTTGGGTACTGGTCTGCACTGATATGATTATGCTGCTTCTGGTCCCCAAGCAGGCTTGTGTTCTCTGTGTGGCATCACAGTGATTTTTTTTTTTTGTAGGTTACTCTATGTTTTAAAAAAAAAAAAGGAAAGAAGGAAAGAAAAGGAAACCACAGGAAGGAGGAGTCTGAAAGGAGTGTCTGGGAGCACGGATCCAGGGTGAGGAGCTGTTGGATTTGAAGTTATGCACGCACTTTGTGTCTGGTGATGATGTAGCTTTGAAGCAGACTGGAACAGGTGAATGTCTCCCTGAACTGCCCTGGGGCTGCTCGGCAGCCTGTGCCCTGCTGCTGTGACGGGCAAGCTTCCCACAGGGGGGGAAAAATAGAAAAGCTGAACAATGTAATACTTAAGCAATAACAGCTCGTGCATTGTAAATTAATAGATGGCCAGCCCCTTTGACCTGCAATTCAGTCTTACTCTGCTCCAGTGCTGCTTGTTATCAGCCCAAGCTCCCAGCTGCTGGAAGTGTAATCTGCCCAAATCCTCCTGCCACCTCTCCTTTGGCCATGGCTTGGCAGTGGCTGGGCTGTGCCAACATCTCACATAACCTTTGTGTGTTACGCAGGTTAATAAGCCCAGGGCTCAGCTGTGTGTGCCCTGAATAACAGAATAGCCACAGGCTAATTCTTTGCAGACAGTTCTGTTGCATTATTTATAAGTATGAAGTAATATATTGTCTAGGAGGGGAATGTATGGGCAATTGGCTGTCAGCATGTGGTATAGCTTCTCTGCAGCTTGTCTTGCAGCAGCCTGTATGCATAGCTCTCTTTTCTTTTTTTTTTCTTCCCCCCTTCTTTCCAGGAAAAGTGGCTGAAAAATGTCAAAAAAAAAAAAAAATCAAAATTTTAGCTAGTAAAACTGATGTCAGGAAGACAAGTAGCTGTTCTACTGGTATTGATTCACCAACTCACAGCTACCAACTGTGCAATCGACGTTACTATTTAGGCTGAAATTCTTTCCTGTAGTTACATTTAAATCCCTTAAGCAGAGCAGTCCCCACATGTCTCCTACTTGTCTTCACAGGTATCACAGGGTGTCAGGGGTTGGAAGGGACCTTGGACATCTTTGAGTACAACCCCCCTGCCAGAGCAGTATCATATTCTTGCCATACTCCCTACCTATAGATGATGTAAAGATGATCCAGTTGCCATGTTCAAATGCTGCTTTCTGTCTCTGAGATTCACAGCCTGTGTTCCTTCTGCCAAGTTAATCATAATTCACATACTTCCTCCAAACTACCAAACTTCTCCAAAGCCCATTAATAAAACAGATGAGAAATGTCAGAGTAAAGAGACCTTTCTTTTTTTTTAACTGAATAATGTGGTTCCACTGATATTTTCCATGATAAAGATTCATTGAGACAAGGGCTTTTAAAAGTTTTTCTCACTATTGGTCCAACTAAAGCGTAAGGGTGTTTGGATATAGCAAAATACTGTGTTTCTATTGAAAAGGAACTTTCAGTTTCAACCTTTCTCATCCAGGACTTCTTAATGTCTCATTTTCCAGTTCATGCTCAGTTCATTTTCCAGTTCATGCTCCAGTTCACTCAGCAGTCCAGCTTTCCATTCTACTTTGGGGTAGAAAGTAATTTTCAATTTCAAATGTCTTAACTTTTATGAGGAAAATCATCACTTGGTCCCAAAAAAGAAATTAAAATCAGGATGAAAATATCTTAGTTATCTACTGTATCGTTGGATTCTAACTGATGAGTGTAAGCATTTCCCTAATCTAAAGAAAATCAATGTCTATAAGAAAATTAATGTTCTTTCTTTTAATCTGTGCAGCGTAACGATACTTTAATTTCTGCCCTGTGCTTCACAGCATGAATTGTATTGGTGAGTATAGTGGCTTTCTCAGTGTTAGCTCTAACCAGGGAATGCTCCCATAAAGATAAATTGCTTTATTTAATAGCCTTAATCGAGTTTTTATGTGTATAGAGCCAAATAGAAATGCTATCAAATATAGTTTTCCTCTTTCCCCCATGGCTGGAGTCTGATGGATTCATGGTACTTGAAACACTGGAGCTCTGAGCTGCCTGTTCGGGTGCTGGGAAAGGAAATGTCTTGGATGGCATGTTTGGGATTAGATTAATGTATGGGGCAGCTTTTATGTCTGGAACCTGATCAGACAGTGTTATGGAGACCCTAAATTAGTAACCTACAGTAATGTCTGTATTGCACTTGACAGAAACTGGTTTAATGGATGAGTGGGTTGGGGCTGCAGGTATGGAGTGAGGGAATTGAGCAGTGAACTCTGGAACTGGAGGAATGGGGGTGAGATGCTTTTCTTGTGGCTCTCCCCACCCTTGTACTTGGTAGCATTTGATGCAGCAGGACTGTGGTTGAATCCCTGGTCAGACCTATTAAGGAGGAAACCATTGTCTAGGACAACTCATGACCAAATGGAGCTACCTTTGTGCAAGAAGTGCAGCTCTTCTGCACTTCCTTGTGTTTTGAGGAGTCACGTAGCTCAGTCCTGCTGGACAATGCTCCCAAATGCCTCAACTCTCTAGAAGCAGCCTGGCAGGGTGAGATGGGTAGGGAGGCAGCTGGTATGTCTGAAGATGCTGCAGCTGGTATGTCTGAAGATGCTGCAGCTGGCTGTACCAGAGGATAGTGTGATGGGATTAAAATAGCTGTAGCCTGTGGTCAGAGCCTTTTTATGGTGACAGCAATCCAGGCCCTGGTCTTGAATTCAGATCTGCGGGTGTGCTCCTTTTTCGCACTGGGAATTTTCTCTTTCCCAATTACTCATTTTTTCAGTGTGTGGCATTCAATTCACTGCAACACCATGTGTCCCAGTAACACAGAAAGCTGTGAAAGCCTCACTTCTGGGACCAGCTCCCTGAATCCAAGTGCCCCTGCCAGAGTCTAAATCTCCAGCCTGCTCTGTGTATCTGTCAGGATGATTTTTGTGACGGCAGTGGGATGGGCTGTCTGCCCACTCCTCTGTGTTGAGCTGCACTGCGTCCAGCTGCTTTTCTCTTTGAAGCATGAGATGAAACTGCAATCAAGTGAGGTTTTGGCTGGCTCCTATTAGGAAGGCGTCTCAGCACTGACTTGCATCCAAGGGAACGTCAACTGATTACAAAAGTTTGTTCTCTGTAGGTTCCTACCAGCAGAGGAAAAAGGAAGAAAAGGGGATTAAAATAAATTTCTCCCTGTTTTTCTAGTTGTAGGGCATTAATGTCTGTTGGACCCCGTTGTTGCTCAGAGCAGCAATTTACATAGAATTGTTGTCAGAAAAAATGTGTAAGTTCTCTGGGTTGCTCAGCTCACCCAAATGTAGCTCCTGTCTCTGCTTTGTGTTAAACTGCAGCTGCATCAGGCAGTAAAGAATTTTTATCTCTGTCTGGTAGCCAGCTCTGAGCCTGTGCTCACACTCTGAGGTTGAAGCAGTTTGTGTTTTCCTTCTGAAGGTGTTGGTGGTGTTTGCCCAGGGCCTAGGGAAAGTAGATGTGAGGGGCTATGATCATGCAATCAGGCAAACTGCTGACAGCTCCCTTGATATAGCAGCTTTGGGATCTTCTTAAAGGCTTTTCTTGGGTGTCAGTGCAGGTGTCAATATCAGAGGACAGTTCACTATGTGCCACTAAGTGATGTTCATTGTCTTTGATTTCTGAACTGCCTGATGCAAGGCAAATTCTGTGATCTCTTAATAGTCCTTCAAAGCAGGAGTCCATACTAATTTGCTTCACGCCTGACAGCAGCACCTCATGTTGTTTCTTGTATAGTACATTTCTGTCCTCTCCAGAAATGTTAGATTGCAAGGGCACCAGTCTCTCCTTGCGTGTTTGTTGCAGACGTGTCAGCTTTGGTACTAGCTGTTGAGATTTGAGTTTATTGCTGTAATGGGGATGATCAGGGAAGGGTTGATTTAGTTTTCCCTTCCCCCCCCCCCCATGGGTTTCTCAGTTTCTCATGGCACTTGGGCTGGCAGAGGAATCGGTAGCTGGGGAGAGGTTCAGCATTGTGCAGGGCAGCTGTTCCTGCTGCTGAGGTGGATGCAGATCTGGCTCAGGAGCCAGGCACAGGTGAGGATTCTTGGACTCCCTGCTTTCCAATTTCATAGTTCATTTAGATGCACAGACAGGCGAGAAGGATTACTGCAAAGCTAGCCCTTGCCACTCCTGACTGCAGAATTGGGATGGGAAATAGAAATCTCTGAATCCTGAACTGTCTCTTGTTTAAACTTCAGAGTGAAGGACCTGGAGGTATTCCCTGCTCTGCCTTTTCTGGGGTGAGCTCTTAAAGAGGGGATGTCTCTCTTATTAAAAATCTGCATCTTCTAAAAATACTATGCTGGGGATTTAGCTGTGGGCTGCAGCTGGCTCTTAGATGTTTTGAGGAATAAGAGATTATTTTATTTAGAGCGAGAGTCTGGAGTTTGAGCAGGTGCAGGAAGGGTGAAGTGTGGCCATCTCCCCAGAGGGGATTAGGGAAGCTTTTCTGGGCTTATTCTGCCTAGTAGAGACTGGGAGGGGGGGGCCTGGGAGCTGCCTATGCATGTCCCAGGGAGGTGAAGGCAAAGGGAGGAAAAAGCTGCTTAAACTGAAAGACTGTTAGCTCATAAATGAGTGGGTAGGTGACATTTTAGGGGTCCCTGGGGCATTCCTGTCTGCCAGCAATTGCTTGGAGGAGGTTGTAGGGATCAAGTCTGAGCCATTCCCATGACTGATGATATATTTACAGAAGTGGTTGTGTGGTGCAGTGTCTGCAGCCCCTCTAAGAAACCTGCTCAGGGGAGATGACCTCAATGTCACACGAGTGAGTTTTATCTTGGTCGGAAGGCTCTGTAGCATGCCCTGGTCTCTGCCAGCTCCTTGTAGGTGTGTGCTGAGCGCTGCTTCCTGGCTGGCCAGGCAGCTTCTGTGGGTCAGCACTGGACTTCTGTGGGTCAGCAGGGGTGTGCTCAGGTGATGTGAAAGCCTTTTTTTCAGCTGGTAGAAGCTGTCCTATAATGTCTCAGTCCATGAGTAAATTTCAGAGAAGATACCGTCTCTTCCTATTGCTGACTGGTGACTAATTCTTGTTCTGAATAATTACAAGGCTGCAAATGAGAACTGCTCCATCAGTGATGTGTGGTTTGTAGCTTGATCTGTGTCACATTTGGCATCACTCCCCAGCCCTGTACTTACCATCCCAAGGCAGTTAGAAGTAGCCAAACTCAGAGCTCTGCCTGCATTGGATGTAACTTCCAAGCAAATCTCAGCCATTCTCATATCTCCAAAACACAATGCTGGGAAACTTCTTTGTCTGGAGCTCATTTCTGACTCTGAGTCTTGGCACATTTGGCTAATTCCCTTCCTAGGATGGGAAACCTTAATCCAACAGAGTGGAGGAGTGTAGTAGGGAGTGGAGTGTGCTTTATTTATTTTTTTTTTAATTATTATTTTAAGGCTTTTCTGTTATCAGCACATGACCAGCAGTGGTACTTACTTGGTTAGCTATAATTTTCTCATTCCTTCCAGTGTAAACCTGCCTGGCATCTCAATGCTTCCATTACTTATTTCTTCTGAAGTATAAGGCAGCAGCTGTGAGGTATCCTATGGCTTTTGGGAAAGATGAGAAACTGAGTTGTCTCACTGGCCAGTTTTCCAGGATGATTTCTGATTTCCACCCTGCCTGGTGGATAGATCAAAATGATGGAGCTGCTTCTTGCTGGTATGAGATATGCAAATTAACACTGCTTCTTGATGACCACTAAAGGGCTGAAGGGAGGGATTTGGGTGTCTCTAGGCTTGCTGCTCCAGACAGCTGACCCTCCCAGTCTCTTTTCTGAGTGTCTTGAATCAAAGTAGGTCTCCTCCTATGGGTCCCACATCATTGCAGCTGACACACAGGGCAGAAGCTGACAAGGATGGTGTTTGTGACCAGCCACCTCTCTGCCACCATGGGCATGGAGCCAAGGAGGGAAGAACCAGTGGCTCTATCTAGCCCTGCTCACACAGTGCTGAAAAATGTGGGTGTCTGCCCTGCTCTCCAGCAGCCCTGACACAGCTGGGGTGAAATTTCAAAGCAAGCAAGGAAAATGGTGACAAAGATTTTGGCAGGTGGAAGGTGTTGTGGTTTTTGGTTTGTTGTTTTGTTTTTGGTTTGGGTTTTTTAGGTTTTTTTTGGACTGTTTAAATAAACATCCATATTGATGTTTTCCCAGAGCTTGTTCAACCCATGTTCTTGACTAGCTCATGTCTTCTTGTGTCTGTTGTGCTGTGCTAATTTGCTAAACTGTTCTGTCTGTAAAAAGGAAAAT
The DNA here is from genome assembly GCA_024605025.1 of Megaceryle maxima. NCBI lineage: Eukaryota > Metazoa > Chordata > Aves > Coraciiformes > Cerylidae > Megaceryle > Megaceryle maxima. Next base: position 19,842 of record JANHGN010023999.1, on the reverse strand, counting down.
AAAAAAGAAAAATCACACCTACAAGCCAAATAAAAAAATGCTCGCAAACCTAAAGCCACATTGATTATTTTTCCTATTCTGTTATTAAACAGTCTTGAGATTTTACTTCAAAGGGTAGAAGCAGAGTAGAATGGGCAGAAGGGCTCACTGGAAGTCTCAGTTTGCTGTAGCAAATAGTTGAAAGTGGAGGGAGAAATTATCCTTTAACTTGGTGCACCTTATAGTCAGGCCTGGGGCTCAATCAAAATCCATATTCATCTCTGGCACGTGTTCTGAGATCAGGATTTACACTGATTCTGATTTCCCCCCCTTGGATAAATCTGTCTCTGTTTTAAAAAGTCTTTCCAGCATGTTATAGCCAGTTTCACTTTGGAAGACAGTGAATTTGAAGCATCAGACTAAAAGGATTGAGACTTTATTTCTCCATTTCTATGCAACTGTGTGTTGGTTGTCAGCAACCTCAGAAATGTAATGCAGGCTGCTTCTCTTAATGCCTGGGAGTGTCAGCATGCAAAGGTGCCCTCGTGTCAACCTCATACCATCACCCAACTTTGCACCTGCAAGAAGCAGTCAACAGCCATCCTGGGGAATTTACAGGCTTGGAAGAACAAAAGACCTCATGGGGCTGTTTGTGTTGCTACTGCTCTTGGGAGGTTGTGCTCTGGGCTGGAACTTTGTGACTACCTAGCAAAAGGTGTTGAGGATGGAACGCTTGACATAGTGATGATTTAGCAGCAATTCAAAGTTTATTAATAGTATGAGGTAAATCAAAAGATTGAATGTTAGCAGTACTCACTGATCAACCAGTTTAAAGATTACCAAGTGATTCAGTAGAATATTTATATTATTGCATATAATCCAATTGTGACTTAATTACAAAATCAAGAATGACAAGATTTGCATTAACTAATCCTTTATGATTTACTAATGCTTTGCAATGGCTGTTCCCCAACAAACTTGGTAGTACTTCTGCAGTGGAAATGCATGTGTGGCTGTAGTAGGAGCAATGGCTAGCAGGGAGACTGAGCAGGTTTGTGGCTGGGGAATGTGAGGGCTGTAGGGGAAGAGGAAAGGTGGCCCTGCCCCCTGCACATCCATCTGCTGGGAGGTATGCTGTGCTTGCAGGTGGGGGGTTGCTGTGTTGTGCTTTGTATTGGATCTTATCTACCTGCTTAAAGCAGCTGGCACTTGGAACTGCTGGAATTATTCTCTCTCAATTTCTGTGTGCAAACAGATTGAATTTCAGGTAGGCAAGGTTTTCTCGGGTAACCTGAAGTTACTTCAACAGAGACTCTGGGTGCCGTAACAACATTGGTAGTCCTGGTACAAAAATGCCTTTGGTGATATCCCTAAACAGGCAGAGATGAAGATAACTGATGTGATTAATGCCCCTGCCAAGTTTGGTTTAGTCCAGCCAGCAGCCTTACCTTGCATTACCTCAATTTCAGTGCTTCTGATATCAATGGCTCTCTGTGATTCTAACTCAGTCTCTCTTGCTGTATCTTCTAATAAATTATCCAGCATAAGGCAAGAAATTTGAAAACAGAATTTATTTATTATGCATAGAAAAGGTTTGTTCACAAGGATCTGTTTTTTTCTCTCTTGTGATAGACTGCAATTTGCATGGTCCTGGGCATTGGTGAAATAAAGTCTCAAGTTCCATGTTCCTTGTGCAAAGTTGCTAATCTTTCTGTCTGCTAAAAAAGGCTTGACTTGACTGATTAAAGTTTCATAACTTGTTGAAGAGTGAGCTGACAATGGCACAGGAGTAATACATAATCAAATACTCTGGGATTAGTTCCATGTTCAGAGTGTGGGCACTCTTTTTATTACTGTTATTTCTTTATTTTTATGAAGACTTTTCTTACTGTTGCCCACAGAGAGAGGATGAGGCACTGGGCTGAGACTCAGAAGGTCTCTGTTCAGCTCTGTTAAACGCTTTCGTGCATGGTCCTGCACAAACCATATGGGAAGGGATTCAGCTTCTTTCAGTCACCTGTGTGAAAGCTACAGGTCTAGCTGGAGCTTCCTCAAGGCTTCATCTGTGAACTGATGCAGAGATAGAGGAAAACTTGAACATCCAACTGGGGAACCCACAAGTAGAATGCTTAAAAACCTCAATTCAGCCATACATGGCTTGGAGGCAGCTGAGCATACAGGGGTTGGTGATGGGACTCCCTGCAAAGAGGATGATCCCTCTAGGAGGGTCACTGCTTGAGGTATGGCTGCCTTGTCTGGCAACTGAGCTGGAACAGAGTCCCTTAGAAGCAGAGTGTGTGCCATAAAGGGGTTTAAATTGTGAGATTCAATATAAAAGTTGCAGCAATAAATAAAATCCAGTGAAAAATACAGTGGTGATCTTCTTTGCAAGAAAAAAAAATTCCAATCTACTCAGCAAATAATCTTTACAGTTTTATATTTCCTTTTACAGGGAAAGCTGAGAGCTACTGAAATTCCTTCTCCTACTCCTCTCTGGTACAAGTCCTTGGGTGTTGACTAGGGGTATGCAGGAGCCTTTTGCCAGGTACAGAACAGTTGGGGATTTCTCCTCAGCTGAGATAAGATCCCAAAGCATCACTCTTCATCCCACAAGGGAATGAGGAGCAGATTGGAATGTCCTCTCTGCAGCTGTCCCTGTGATGAAAGGACAAAACTTTCCAGACAAAGGCTGCAGCAAGCTGAATGGGCAGGGAATCTTCCAGAGAGCTACCACAGGGAGGAGAAAAAAAAAAAAAAGTCCAGATTGTAGGAAGGGGCTGTCTGAAGCTCTTCCTGTGTCTGCTGGTTCCTGGAGAAAGGAACTGGATCTCTGTCAGGCTCTGAGTCATGTCCCTGTCCCAGCCATGGTGGCATCACCTCTGGGCTGTGTTCTGCTCTTGGATAACTCCTCCATGACATGGATAGACCTGGAGTCCTCTTCCAGAAAATCTCTTAATGACCATATCTGCCATGTGGACCTGAGATGGTCAGGGCCAAGAAAAGAAAGCAGAAGGCAGCACTCTGCAATGTCGAAACAGTAATGGTGATGGGAACTGGAAAGAGACTCTTTCTTCTTAGAAACTAATAAGGCTACAAATAAATTTCCCATCTCCTTGACTCAGCAGCACAACTAGATCTTTCCCCTCCATGGGGCTGCTCCTCAAACCCAATGTCCTGTTTCCCTTTGGTTTCTTTCGTATTGCAAGAGCATGGTGGCTCATCTCAGAGGGATGTTCTGAGGGAAGCATATTTGGCCACTCCCTGTGCAGCAGATGAGTTTACCCCTGCTGCTGTGTTAATGATGTGAGATGGTCTTCCATCAGTGGTGACTCAATGTCCCACTAAGTCATTATATATTAGTATTTAAGGGTTGGTTAATGTGTAAGCAGGAGAGTGTGCACCAGCCAGGAGAAAGCCATTCAACAGCAATGTTGTAAAATAAGTGGTCCCATTAACTAAGTGATTTAAGCATCGCTGTCAGTTTCTGGAGCTACTTAATTTCTGTATGCCTGAAGGAAAAGACTGCTGGGAAATAAAAATACAAAACAAGGCATTTGCAAGGCTTTTGGGTCTTCTATGCTAAAATACAGCAATCCTTAGCTGTGTTGGTTAATGATCAGAATGTTTATAAGTGAGTGCAATTCATTAAAGTAGTTAATAAATTACGTTTGTTGTGGAGAATGCCACACTTGGCTGGAGAAGATAAAGATGCTTGTGTTGAATATACACCAACTGCAATAGTTGAAACTGTTTTGATGGCCACTCAAAATCTAGGGTGCTTGAAATGTGCCTCCTTCACTACAAGTATTTCTAGGAAGATGGTGCAGCCTTGTGTTTGTACGTATGTAAAATCCTTTGGTGGTTTTATGCCCATTATGACTCGCATTTGAGTCATCAACCTGGACAGCTGCTTAAGTTTTGAGGAGACATCAAATGCATTCCTGCCTTTTATAGTAATGCTGGTGGCCAGATGAAGTAATCAGCAAGAGACTACTCTATCCTGAGAGCATGGGATGTGTTATACTTCTGGATTCATAACTGTGTCCTCTGAGCAGGTCATCCCATTTTTCTCAATCTCTTGAATGTTCTTATTTGTTCTAATCTCCCTTAAAGCATTTGTTTTATTTTCCTTGCACTTCTGATGATTTGCTACCCACTTCATCTCTCCCCCCTGCCCTAGCCTCTGAATTATGGATGAAACAAATCTTTGAAACATTATGCAGTTAAGAAAAGGACTGGGTCTCCATAGATGCACTGGTTTCTTTCAAACCCTCAGCTTTGGTCCAGAGGAAGCATGCTGCTGATAAACAATTGCCTATCGCAAACCAGATGTGGGCAGAGCAGTTGTCAGCTGCAGTCACCTCTTCATCTGCTTTGGTTTTGATTTGTGTAACTCTGAGACAGCTGTCACCTGCATTTAGGTCCTTCATATCATTTGTGGCCCTGCTGGTGTATAGACAGAGCTGGCTTATAACTCTTTTCATGGTTACAGCCATCCCAGCTTAGGGACTGATTTGAGCTCAGACATGGCACAAAAAGGATATGCAACTAAGGAAAGATGATGGGTGCCTGTAAGGGCCAAAGAAGGGGAAGTCTGCGGTGAAGAGTCTTCCCCCCTGTGACTGGACATGAACTAAGCAGAAAATGGAAACAGGTTCTAAGGAGCAAGTGTTATTTTGTCCGCTTTTGCTTTTGTTATGACTCTGCTTATGTTTACATGCTAAGGACTGAAGTTGTGATTTTATTTTTTCTGTTTAGTTTTGGAAAGTGATCTGATAAAGACTAGCTTTTAAAATATTTTTTTTTCTAGGTAGTAATTATCCTGTTTCTTGTAAGAGATTTGCAGATTAATGTTTATAAAGTCATAATGCAAGGCACTGATTTTGATCTCCTGTGATTTACATGTTGAAATTTTAATTTTATTTTTCCTCCTTTTGCATGATTCAGTGCAGACATGGTGATGCTATGCTATCAAGAATTGCAGACACAGGTGCCTCCCCTGCATCTTGGGGTGATGGTGAGGTTAATGTTGCATCTCCTCTCTGTGCTTCTTCTAGGATCACCAGCTTTGATCCCTGGTCATATGTTGTTGGTTTGTTTTGGTTTGGGTTTTTTTGTGTGGTATTGGGATTGAATGGTAATTAGACCTCTGATTTCTGAAGTGACACAGGGAGCAGCTTTTGGTGCTTTCAGAGCAAGGAAATGAAGGAAGTTAATTTTATTTGGTTCTGGGAGGAGGGACAGTGCAGCAAGGCAAATGGTTCTGAATCAAGCCTTTTTGCTGAAGGATATATAACACCTATGAGGAAAAAAACCCTGTATTGAAACTTCTAAATCAATTGAGTGTAACTGCAGTGCCAGTTTCTAGTCTCACTTCTCTTCCTGGCTTCCTCTGTCTTCTCATGAAGTGTGTATGGCTCTTCTTTCACTTCTGCACTGTTTACAACATGTGCAGTAATGCATCTTGCTTTTACCTTATTGCTGTGAGGACACTGGGGCTGTAATGGGGTGGCTGAGGAACATGCTGGGGTCAGACTTGCCATTCTGCACTAGGCACTGTGGATCTGCTTGCTGCTGAGCTTGTCTGTTAGCCAAATGTCATGAACGGCTTTGGGTCTCAGAGACTGGTCTCCTATGATGGGCCTTGGCAGGTCCTTCTTCAGAGTATTGACCTTGTCCTGCCTTGGCTTCAAAGAACAGCATGTTCTTTCACTGGTGTTTCTGTGTGCTGTGCCCAGCAGAGCAGCTATTTGCAGGCATGAAGGCTGCCTTCTCAGGCAGCTCATCAGGAATTCATTGGGACTTTGAAGCACTGTGTTTGGGTATCAGCAGTGTAGACTTCTCTGTTCCTTCCTGGCTCGAAGCAGTCATGTCTGGTACCTCCATATGGGGCCCATGGTCTGCCGCAGGGATGGTTACTGTAAAACTTCTTAGCTTCCAAACACTGAACTGGAAAGTCTTTGCATTAGCCTGCCTAAGGGCATTTAGAGACAGGCAAAGTCAATCTGCCAAATTCCAGTGTCCCACAGCATGAGTTTTCCATTGGTACATTGAATAGGGACAGTGTTGTTGATAATGGCTTTCCTTTTTCCATATGCTTTCAAAAATCAATGCTTGTAGCTGGGAACATTTTCCTCCCTCATGCCCACCCATGCTTAGGCATTGTTCCGAGATGGTGATGCAGCCTGTTTCTCTTTTTTTATGTGCCTTGGCAGTTTGTCAAAGGCCTCTTGAAATGGTGAAAGTGGTACTACTTGATCTCCTGTGAAATGGTTTCTCCTTTGCTTGTCATCTTTTCTCTCATTTAATTTACCTCTGTAAATTATGAATATCCCCTTGCACTTGTTCAAGGTCAGACTGCATAATTTGATAACAATGTTATGCTCAAAAATACCTGAAGTTGGAAAAATTGGGCAACCAGCTTGAGGCTACCTTTTCCCCAAAACCCTCATCAAAAGAAATTCAGCATCAGGAGTACTTGTATAATAAGAACCATTTACAATAGTAATGTAAAACAAAACACAGCTGATCATCTCAGCTTCTGTGGTGTTCTTCTCTGAAAGGTCTCCAGACTTCTATAACAAAATTTAAATTTGTTTGTGAACAGATGAGGATTTTAAATCTGATTCTGCCACACCTTCCTTTAGTGACCTGGGATAAAAAAAAAAAGTTATTTCAACTCATCCAACAGCAGCTTCTGTGCAGCCAACAGGAGTTTGGCATGGGGGTGAAGTTCCCTTGAGCTCTCCCATATGGAGGACATCTCAGGAAGGGGAGGGAGGAGAATGCTCTTGAGGCTGATGGCCTTTATACTGAGCTGGCAAATTATACCGAGATGTTTTTAGCTCATTGAAGTGGTACTACTGCTCCAGAAGCCAAGTAGCATACTGTGGTTTTGAGTGTAGTCTTTGGGGACCTCACTTAATAATTGTTTAATGCGTGCTGTCCTCATAATGAGGTCAGGAGTTACAATGGTCAACAAACATCCCTTATTTTCCTGGTTAAAGAAAGCAGAGGTTACAATAAATGCTGGGGCAGACTGATAAGGTTGAGAAACCTCTCTGAAGCCCCCAGCCAAGATCTTTACGGTCAAGCCCAGCTCTGTTGCAAGCTGCAGATGCTCACCACAAGCTTTGCGGGAAAGGCACTATGGTCCCAGCCACCAGCAGTGCTATTGCAGAAATGAGTGTCATCTTCACTGGCTGATCCAGGCAGCTGCTTTATAGAGACAAGCATTAGTTTTGTGTTACATTTCTGCTCTCAGACTGTGGATTTTCTACCTGTGACTGCCAAAATGTCAGTATTTAAGGGGAACAGGGGAAGCGAGGAAAATGGCTCTAGTTTTAAAAACCAAAGCAGCAAATACAGAATCCTAATCAGCCTGTCTTGTGGAGTGTTGACCCTTAAAGTCAGCAGGAAAACCTTTAGAAAGCATAACAAGGCAACAAAACAAATGCACAAACAAAAACTGCTTTATTCCTGGTGATAAGCTAACCACCAAAAAGGGAATTCTCCAGTTCAAAGCTGAGTCCTCAGGCTGGGAAGGGCAGATAAAACCAAAGCTGGTTAGAACAGTGTGACTCATGTTTCATCTAATGGCTGCTTCTAATTTCACCTCCTGTTTTCCCTGGAAAGCAAGTAGATTCTTGTTTCTTTTGGATATAATAGGCTCGGTGGTTGCCAAAATATCTTTCATTTCAGTTTTCAGTGGTGTTTACATGTGCGAGCAGCGCGGTTGCTTGGTGGGAGAGGCTTCGCCATCACAGTTGGTGACTGAAGCGTGTGGGGCTGGATGCACTTTGGCAGCATTTTTGGCTCTGATGTTGGCTTGCTGCCTGTGGTGGACTTAGTGCATTGGGAAGAAATCTTGAAAGAAATATGTGGAGCTGGAGGGAGACCCAGCATATTTGAGCACTGGGGTGTTGTGGACCAAGACCCAAACTGTCATGGGCTGTGGTTTCACAGCTGTTGGTGTGCTCCTCATTGCATGGGGGCTCATGGGTGTATTCCTTCTGAACCATGATAAGTAATGCTCTACCCAGCCAAAAGCCAGCTGGTTTAAAGATAATCCCTCATTATTATCATAGCAGACAGGCTTTCTGCATTTTAGGACAATGATGTTCAGAAGTGGTTCTGGGGTTTTCTGTGTGGTCCAAGTTGCAGTTTCTCTCACCCACCTGGTCTGTCTTCCTGATAACTCTGCAGGTTGCTGGATGGGGACAAGGGGAATAAGAAGGACAAGGCAAACACTGTACCTGGAGAAGCTGAAAGCTTCTTTGACCTGTCCTTTGCAGAAAAGAGGATGTCTGGGTCAGAGGTAGGCCAGATTCCTCTGTTGCCCTTGCTGGAGAGCAGAGCCCTTGGGGATCTGTGTGTGTGTGGGGGTGGTCTTAAGCAGAGGTAGAAGCTCCTCCCTGACGCCTGTTGATTTGGAACTATGCTACTATTTTAAAACTGTTGTTTCCTGTGAAAATATGCCTTCTGAGCTGCCAAAGCAGTGACTGCATTACTGTGAACTGCTGCTGCAGCCAGTGGAGTAATGAAATGATCTGGTTCCCCCCTTGGCCTTCTCATACTCACTGTACGATGAGCAGAGCTGGGCAGGAGCAGATTTAGCTAGCTGCGTGCTCTGTGACTGCTGTTAGCTCTGTATGCTGGTGCTAGATGCATCTGCTCAGTGAGGTGCTTTAAACGAACATCAGTGGTACAGCGAGAAGCCTGACAAATCTGTGTTGCTCAGGTTTTGCTCTATTTACACTAAGATAAAAATGGAAGCTAAATAAATAAAAAGGGTGCCTCTAGAATTACCTGAACAACTTGTTTGCAGCCCAGTTAGTTGGAGCTTTGTGGTAACTGGGCTGTGCAGCAGAAAGCCATGAGATGAAGTACTGTGGCTTTAGGATTGTGTTGTGGAAACTTTAAGCAGATGAAGCTGCTTCAATGGTGCCCTCTCAGGGGAGAGAGTGAATCACTCGGGAAAGGCTTCTGGAATCAAACCAGGTAGATGTAATGCCAAACTCCTAGAAGATGGCTGGGGTATGTTGCCATATCCTTTAAAGACATTTGTGAAATGGCATCTCTCTGTGTGCTGTCATCTGTTTGGTGTGTTTCTTGAGCAAAAAATGGCCCCTTGGATTAAGTTTGATTAAGTTAATCAAACAATGTCAGAATGAGTTGGGTTAAAAGCATGGCTGGGCTTTATTAAATGTTGTAGCTGGTTCCTGAGAAACATGAAACAGATTCATGAAATCCTGAGAAACCATTTAGTGAGTAGCTAATAAATTCAAACTCTCAACCTGTGCTTGTAGCACCTTCCAAACTTCAAGACTTTAAACCAAAGTCTTTTATTTTCATGAGCTGTGGATTTTTTGTTGTTGTTGTTTGTTTGTTTTTTGTTGTTGTTGTTTTTTGTTTTGGTTTTTTTTGTAATGTGTATGAATATTTCACCTTGACTCCTCAGCATGCTGCTGGTGGGCACCTTGAGTGTCCTCTGGTTCACCCACCTGCACACCTCTCCTCTCTGGGTGTTGCACAATCAAATCAAGGGGAACAACCATTGATATTAAAGGAGCTCTCAGCATTTTAATCTCTCTAATATGCTGTAGCACTTAACATGCTGCATGGGTTTTTAATTACCTCATGGTGATTAGCAGTGAAGAAAATCCCATCAAACGAATTAAATAATGTGCACCTGACTGAAGGCTGCTGCAGGCTCCAGAGTTGCTGCAGTACAAAGCCCCATTGGGCTCTGCATGCTGGGGATTTGCCCTGGCCAGGGCAGCTCCCACCAAGAGGAGGAGAAGTCTTCAGGGTTTTGCATCACACTCCTCACTTGGATGAGGAAGAAAAGTAAATTGCTGTAAGTGTCAGGTCTTATGGATGGTGTAGTTTATTCACTGTTTTCAGTAGTTGAATGGATTTGCATTACATTTGGCCATATTAAAGTTTCATTTAAAGATGAACTCTTGGGCTAGTGGGGCCAAGCAGTGTGGAAAGGAGTATCTGCTGATTTTTGAGCCACCCCAGCACACTCCTCTTTTGGCCACTGTTCTACCCTGGGAAATGGTTACTAAGAAGAAAGCTTCACTACTCCAGTTTGTATGACTGCGAGTACAGGGAGAGCAAGGGTTTGGGGTCTCAGCAGATCCTTGTGCAGCAACAGCCACCAGTGCTACAAGCCACTGGGAAGTGGCACCTGGTGTCAAGTGCCTCATCTCACCTGGGTTGAATGGATGTTCCATAAACTAAATGCTGAGTTATCTGAACTCTTGCAGCTGGGTGGAAAGACCAGTTGTCAGGTTTTTAAATAGGATTTAGGGAGGTGCCTGTAAATAATTTTGCTACTTCATTATTTTACAGCTCAAACAGTAATTACTTTTTATGGGTTTAGTAAAGCTGCTGTTATTAGTAGTAGCACTAATTTATTATATTTTACTTTTTTCTTGGTGTTCCCCTGTCTCTGGGTCAAGGTCTTAAAACGTGTGTGCACACTGTGGCTCTTTGGACTGCGGAATTATTTCATGTTCTTTCTTATGCAGGGCTACTAGAGTGACACTGCTCAACCTCCCCTGGAGTGAATCAGCCATACAGCCTGATCTGGCCTTGTGCAACGGAGCAGCAGTTCACGATGCAGTTGAGGTTATTACTAGTAAGTATCCAAACCAATTAAATCTGTCATCCTAAAGAAGCTCTTGTTTCCTGCTTGTAGTTAGATTTTTCAGAAAAGAGCTTGACAGTGGAGCTTTGCTGTTACCTTCCTGTGCGAGCACTGTGGGTGCCTCATTAACCTTGTGATCGACTGGAGTGAGCTCAGCACTTCTGACAAGTGTTACTTTAACTCAGCATAGGCTCATCTACTTTTTAGGCACCTTGATTTGGAGGATCTGAGCTTTGATTTCTAGGTAGGTCATTTGGGCAGCTTGTTCAGTTTGGGATCAAAGATGAGGAATCAGCTGGGCAAGGAAAAAGCTGTTTCCTTCCCTTTCCCTCAGGATTCTTACAAGGTTAAAAGTTGTTCTGACTTTTGTTAATAGTAATTTTGTTCTCGTGCCAGAGGAGAGGTGATGGAACAATTTTGCTGAGGAGACTTTTTCCAAAGTCTTGATCCTACAGGGAAATTAAAGTAAAACAAACCATGAGCACAGAGCTTTGCTCCTGTGCTTTTTGTAAGCCCAAAAACTCAGAAGAGAACTCTTAATGATCTGGTCCATTCAATTTGCTTTGGATTTGTTTTATTTGTTTTTCTCCTATCTGCCTGGGAGGACCCTATATGGCACCACAACACCAATTCCTCTGCATCTACTCACAGTATGCATGGGGGATTGATTGAAGCATCATCTGTATCTAGAATCGATGGGCATCCCCAAACAGTGCTGGGGGACCTTGGTATGTGCCACTCTGGGTTTGGTAGCTGCTGGCCATGTTAATCCTGTGTTTAGTTGCTGGTCTCTGACCTCCTGGTGTCAGTAGGAAGCTGTGCACAAGCCACTGATGCACCCTGAAAAACCCCATGTAAGGAGTTGCTTTGATGCAATCAAGTGACTTGTCAGGGTTATGTGTGTGGAAATGAAGTGATAAGGGGGTCGGCTCAGTGTTGATGTAGTCTTCAGAAAAAACCTGCATGTTTGCAGCAACATGGACAAGAGCTGCAAAGTTACTTCCTTGCTTGGGATTTTTGCATCACTTGTGTATGGGCCTTCATGGCAGGAACTGGGATAGGGAGACAGGGCTTGACCAGCAGTGGACCTGGTGCTTTGTCTGGGGTCATTCCTCAACCTTTCCTACTCTCACTTCTGCTCCCAGCACCATGACAGACCTTGGGGAGTAAGGGGTGTGTGACCAGCCCGAAGGGGAACTGGGGAGGCTGTACTGGCCAGTGCTCTCTGAGAAGCCCAGGTGATGGTGAGCAGGGCAGTGCTGAGCCCCGGCTTAGGGGGTGTCGGGAGGGGCTCCTTTTGCTCCCTGCCTGATAGTCCGAGGGTCCCGCTGTCCCTAGTGCTGCTCTTCTGCGAAGCAGGGTGGCCATCAAGTGGCTAATGCTGGGACCGGCACAGGAGCTTTTCTGTACTAAACTGCTCCAGGAGAGGATACAAACTCCCTGTCCTGCTCTGCAATGAGAGGTAGAAATGTCAGGCCAGCTAAAGGACTATTTCTCTTCTAATCACTGGGTCAAACTTAATAGCTGAGTGTTAGTCCGGTTTTTCTTTCCTGGGCTTGCCTGAGAAAGCTGGTGCTTCTGGATGTAAAGCAAAGGGAGCACAATCCCTGAGCAGCTATTGCCTGGTCTGGTTGTTCAGTTTTGTTGGAGTTGAGCTGGTACGGATTGCCACCAGCTCAAACAATCGATTCATATCTGCATATATATACATACATGTTATATATCATAATATTAAAAAAAAAATAAAAATCTTTGCTTCCCGTTAACTCCTTTGATCGCCTGTCTTGTGTCCCTGTGTTGTTGTCTTGTTTGGGGTCAGCCCCAGTGTGCAGAAATGTGTCCAGGACCCAAGGACAACCGAGAGAAGGTTGGAGGAGTTTTTCAACAAGATGACTTGAAGTTCTCTGGCAGCAATACCAGTGCTACAGGAATAAATGGTTTGGGAGATGCTGTCTGACATTGGGAAGGAGCTGGATGTGGTTGGCATGGGCTGGAACATCACTGATGCCTCGGGGTGTGGGAAAAAATTGACTGGGAGGGTTTAGAATTGAGCTGCTAGCAATGGCTGAAGTTCAAAGCCACAGCTTTGCTCCTGCTTTGCCCAAATTAGGTGCTGCGCTTGGTACAGATGCATGCTACGATTTTTAGCAGACATACCCGGGCTCTGGGCTGTCTTTATGAAGCCTAGAAATGTTCCCATCTGGAGGGGCTTGGTCAGCAGCTCTGATGACTTGGAGGAGAGGTTTTATCTCCTTAGTCCTTCAGCTGACACTGGTTTCCCAGCTTGTAAAGTGCATCTGCTTGTGTTTTGGTTATAAAAAGAAAAAAAAAAACAACAAAACAACAAACTTCTGTTCACGATAAAAGTGTTGTGAAGGGCATTTGCTCTCTGGGAAGGAAAACACATGTTCTGCTTTTTCTTTCTCCAAAACAATCAATTTACAGGCTCTTTCTGTGAATGTCAGACATGGTACAGATGCCCTAGGCTCTTGTGGGAAGTTAATGTTTTTTATTAATTACAGTCTCCTACTCTGCAGGAAACAGATATTGTCCTACTTCATTTTGCTTTAGCTAAAAGAAAAAGCAATCTAAGGAAACAATAGCAGGTAAATATAGTTCCCATTTGTATTGCTGTTGGATGGTGTTATCTGCTCCTTTCCTTTTCCTTCATTTGCCTGATCTCATCTGATCATCAGGGCCAATCTGACTTGTGTCTTGTGCCTGGTTAGTGTCTCAGTCCTGTGGTCTGGTGGGGGATGAGGTTGTTCAAATACTGCAGACAGCCACAGGCATCTGCAAGGTCTGCTGGACACCCCCAAAAGCAGTGTCTGCTCCACACGAGTGTTAATGATGCCTTTTGGTGCTAATTGGTTCCCAGGAAAAGCTTCATTTCCTGACAGGGTGAGAAACACGGAGCCATAGGCTGCAGTGATTGAGCTCTGGAGGCATTGGAAAACTGCAAATGGTTCTGATTGAGACAAATTTTGTAACATGTGAATTTATTTTCTTGACAGCCCCTGGGGATATATAAATGTCTTGATCCTCTGCAAAAGGGTGTGCAACTAAGTTGTCTGTTGAAGATGGCAGAGTACTCAGGCATGGATTTGCTGGGCAGAAGGGTGCCCAGCAGCTCTGCCATGGCTTTCTCTGCCACCCTGGTGCATTGTGTGCCCTGTCCATGCTAGCTGTGACCACAGGGCTATGCCAATCACTAGTGGACGTATGCCTGGCACTGGCCCTCGTGGAGCTGTGCTTAGCTTGCTCCATTTAGTTGTTGGGTTTTTTTTGTTTTGTTTTTTATAAGAGACATGATTTTAATTAACAAAAAAACAACCAAACAAAAAAAGCCAGACTGAACAAGTGGAGCCTGATTGCTTTGCCCTTTTCCAGGCTTACAGGAAAACAGTTAATGATTAATCTAGAAGCTCTTTGAGAGAAGTATTTCATGGCCTGTGTACAACAGTTTTGTCCTGGGACAGCAAGTCAGTGTTAAATGCTGTTGTGCTCCCAGACTATGCAATAGACTTAGAAAAAGACTACTTAAAGAAAATACAGATCTGGAACAGACCTGTTATTTCACAGCAGTGGTGGCTGTGGCTGGATGTGGCTCTGACCGTTGACTTGAGTTCCTTTCTATTAGACTCAGCTTTGCTAAAAATTTCAGAAGATAGGAAGTTTAAAAAAAATCACTGTGTTACTTAACAGGCCAGAAAACTGTCGTAGGAAATAAAGGCTCTGTAGGCATGGAAGCTTTGCCTCTGAATAAGCTCCAGGAGGATGTTCTGTGGTAGTGGTGATTTGTGACGAGACCTTTAGGGTGCTGTTACTGATGCCTGATTGCAAACTGCATGCCCTTTACCTCCACCAATGGGACTGCAGCTTTGTCCTGTTGTCACCTGCCTGGGAACAGGGTGATATGCCTTGTCTTTGAAGCCTGTGGCCCACAGCCAGCTGCTGTTTATAGTGGTATTTTGCCTCAGCTGGAGCAGAGAGGTGATTTCTAGCCTAAAATACTAGAGCCTGAATGGAAATCCCCATCACCTGCACAGCATCACTGTGTGCAGCTCCAGGAATATCTCACTGAGTGCATGGGGTGGGGTCCATATACTGGTTTGGGTTGGAATAGAGGGTTGGTTTTTGGGGTTTTTTTTTCATAGTAGCTAGTATGGGGCTGTGTTTTGGATTTGTGCTGAAAACAGCATTGGTAACACAGGGATTCATTATTGCTGAGCAGCACTTGCACAGAGTCAAGGCCTTTTCTGCTCCTCACCCCACCAGCTAGTAGGCTGGAGGTGCACAAGAACATAGGAGGGGACAGATCCAGGACAGGTGACCCCAACTGACCATACCACATGTAGGAAGCTGAGCTCCTGAAATTTTACAGCTCTCTTGTAATTGCTGCCAGAGGTTTGGGGCAGAGATGTGCAGATGGGGGATTGCTTTTAGATCATAATTCTTCAGATTAAAAAAAATTTTGGTGTGTATGCCTCTAGGGTTATTAATGAGCTTTTCTTTTAGAGTTAAAGCTTGTGCTGTCTGTTGCTCCTTTAAAAATATTTTGTATGATGATCATAAACATAACGAATTTTAAAATATCAACAATTACACTGTAACTTGAAGTTTAAAGTTTTAAAGGATATTCTACACTGGGATGGGTAATTTTGGATTATTTTGGTCTCTCTGAGTAATCTCCTGATATTAGTCCCAGAACCAGAGCAAAAGAGGAAGGAAAGAGAAGTTTAGGTAATTGTTTGAAATGGCTGGAGATGGAGTTGTAGCAAGGGTAATTACCTGAACACATATGAGAGAAATCTGAACTTTATCTCTGCTATGAGCAGCATGTGGCTTTTCTCTCAGCTGTCCTGGGCACTTCATTTTGCCCAATCAACCTACTCCTTTTCTTACCTGTGGGCTTGAACTGTGGAGACCAGTTTTAGCTGTGGAGAGCAGCTTCAACCCTGCAGCTTTCATCCCAGTTTCTTCTCCTGGAGCTGCAGCAGAAGAAGGGTCAATACTTTGCTCCTGGCTTTCCATGGGAAATGAGCACAGCTCCCCAAAGTAACAGAACAGAGGCATCCATATGTTGGAGATTCAGCAAGTTACTCCAGTGTAATTTTGGAGACCTTATCACATTTTAAAAAGAAGTTTTCTCACCATTTCTCACATGTCAAAATGTTTGATCTCTCTCTGATTTCATTATTTTAAAATGAACTGAAACAATAAGCTATGCTGAGGTTATCATGTTACCTATTTGGTTAAGTGAAATCAGACATGGGATGGAGTCACCCATCAGACTGCTCTCCAGAGCTCCTTGTCAGCTCCTACCTTGGCTGAACAGAGCACTTTGCTATCGCAGCTGCTTGCTTTCTTACAGGATTTCTGTTTTGTTGCTAAAATCACAACTTAATCAGCTTCCCCTGGAAAGGAGAGAGGTCTCTGGGATGACTTTACTTGCCTGGAAACTGTTGTTGCTTGATCCTTTTCTAGTTGGAGGTTTTTTTGCTACGTATATTTATTGATTTCCCCTCTAACCTTAAAGTAATGATGGAACTCTTTCAGAAAAAAGAATACAGTGATGTTTATTTGTTGCAGTGGCCAGGACCTACAAGATACTTAACGTCTTTTATGCTTGTGGCAGGTCTGGACTTGCTTGGGCCCTAAATATTGTGAGCCTGACAGGTCCTGCAAGGGTTGTCCTCAGAGAAGTGATACCAACAGGACAGTGGGAAGGCAGGGCCCTGAGTGTTGCAAAATAGCTGTATTGATAGATGTATTCACATGTAACCCACCTGGGAGCCAGACTGGTGGCTGAGACTGACTGCTTTCCAACCTGTAGGCTTTAGTTCTCTGCAACAGAAAGTGTTCCAGTTTGTGGTCCTCATCTATAGATTTGTTCTTAGCAACTGTAAAGGGGTTATTTCATGATCACCTGAAGACAGTGCTTCATGCTGCTGTACATCTCTCCAGGTCTTGAAGGTCAATGTTTTGTTATGAAATTATTTCACAGACCATTCCTTTTGTAGAAGCTTCTGTGGGAAAAACTGATCTTATCTGGGTAATGTCTGCAGCAAATCCAAGCTGTGTGAATGGAAGGAATGGTCCAATGAAGCCCTCAGGAAAACTGAGCATGGTCTGACATAAAAGTACATATGCTTTTTGGGAATGAATCTAAAGAAAATGTGGGGTTTGGGGTCCTGGCGTAGCTCCTGATTGAAGGCTTATGTTGCTAGTGTTTTGCTGCAGTTTAGTGGTGTGAATTTCAATGGCTTCTGGATTTGAACCAACTTTGTGTTGGACTAAATGAACTCTGTATGTAGCTTGGATGTTTTGCAAGTGTGTTTAATTATGTTTACTAGTATAATTATTTGTATGTGTTTTTATGAAGGGAAAATCCAAATACAGTGCCTCTTGACTAACCCCATTTCTTCCCACCCCTAATCCTTCAAAACCTCGGAGCTGTTTGCATTCAGTGCCTGCTGCTTCAACCATGTAGTCCATTTGTATCTCATGCTTTTCTGATGAGAAAAAGGAACCAAGTTAAAACTCTAAGCCCACTTATGTTTACTTCAGAGTCAAAGAACACCTTGACGTGGCAGCTGGTGACACCAGAACAGCTCTGCTGGCTTGGGATGGATCCCAGCATCCCATCTGTAAGAGTGCCCATCTATCTACATGTGCCTTGGCAGCCAGCGTACCTCTGGGATGTATCTTCTTAATGGGCAGCAGTTAGAGACTCCCTAGGCTGGAGTTCACATCAAAGCTGTAGGGTTTAAGAGCCTCTGTTGCTGCACCTTTATTCTGTAGGTCTAATCCCAAATACACTAATAGTTTCTGGGCTGGCACTCAGTGCTGTAGCAAAGGACTCTTCTCTTGAAACCCTTGAAACCAGAGTCAGTTTTAATAGTGCAGCACAGTGATATTTTCTGTGAACCCAACTTTCTTGCCCTACAGGGACAGAGAGGCGACATTCCTTATTTTGTTGCTCAGCGTTGTTCACAACTTCAGGGACATCTCTTGGAGATTGTCATTGCTTTTCTGGGTCCTTCCCCCTGCAGCCCATGTTTCACTTGTTGGCCATGTTTGTGTCATGGCACACAAATGTGGATACAATGTGTGGTTCATTATTCTGTTCTGTATTTCTTTCCCTCATGTTCTGTTTCACTTTATAACCACAGGTAGCACTGAGCTGTGCTTTTGTCATATGTACCATAATCCTGATGGGTTGGTATCTTGAAGAGTTCACAACTGATCAGGTTGGAAGTTGAGTTGTTGCCCACAGTTCCTTCCTTCAGTTCCCTGAAAGCAAAGCTCCTTTCCTGCTTGTTCCTTCATATGTGCACATGAATAATGGAGTTGTTGCCATATTAATAGAGGAGAGGAAAAAAGCAGTACAGAATATTGTAGGTCTGTGTCTATTTGTAGAGCAGAAATGAAAATTTGTAAGGCTTCAATTTGTCCTCCAGTTTCATTTATATGGACCCTGCTTGGTAAAGTCCTGGGGACTAAGGAAGCTGTGAGTTGCAGAGCTTGTGCTGCCTGAAGTCAGTGTTTCTCTCTGTCACTCAGTTCTCTTCTCAATTGCACAACTGACAAATCTTTGGCTAAAAAATTGTAGCAAGAATGACAGCAACGAGGAAAAAATGGTGCATCAGTAAGTGACTGTCCTGAGGGACTGGCCTGTAGTGTGCTAGCATCTGACTGTGGCTTATGGAAGAAAAACATCTCAACAGAGGGAAAAGTTCACAGAATCACAGAATTTCTGAGGCTGGAATAGACGTCCAAGATCATCAAGTCCAGCCTATGACCCAACAGCACAGTATCAGCTAGACCATGTCACTAAGTGCCACATCCAATCTTTCCTTAAACACCTCCAGGGATGGTGACTCCACCACCTCCCTGGGCACTCTATTCCAGTGTCTAATCATCCTTTCTGTGAGGAAGTGCTTCCTAAGATCCAACTTAAACCTCCCCTGGTGCAGCTTCAGGCCATGCTCTCTTGTCCTGTCACTAGTTGCCCAGGAGAAGAGCCCAACCCCCAACTGACTACAACTTCCCTTCAGGTAGTTGTAGAGTAATAAGGTCCCCCCTGAGTCTCCTCTTCTCCAAGTTGAACTCAGTCTCTCCTCATAAGACTTTCCCTCCAGTCCCTTCACCAGTCTCATTGGTCTCCTCTGGACCAGCTCCAGCACCTCAATATTCTTCTTGAAGTGAGGGGCCCAGAACTTCACCCAGTACTCAAGGTGAGGCCTCACCAGTGCCCAGTACAGGGGCAGAATCACATCCCTAGACCTGCTGGCCACACTATTCCTGATCCAAACCAAGATGCCATTGGCCTTCCGTGCCACCTGGGCATACTGCTGACTCATGTTCAGAATGGTGGAAGTCAATGTCAGAGGAACTGGTCTTCAGGGAGCCCCAGTTATGGCAAATGGAGTTGGAAAAATAATCTGTGCCCTCAGCAAGAATCAGACTTTGGTATGAAAAGGCTAATTGAGAACAACTAGAATTTTTTTGGATAGGTCAGTGTCATATTTGTGTTGGACAGGAGAGAAGCTGTGCTCAAATGAGAGAGACCTTGGTCGCAATCCGAAACTAATCCAGAAATACTTCATTGCATGGCTGTTGATTTAACACAACAGGTCTATCTTAAGCCAAAAAAACTGCCAGGATATTTCACTGTGCTTCTTACCACCCAGGGTGTGGACTTGTGAATACCTAAAGCTCAGACCTCTTGTGCATCTTGGCCTCAGAGTCAGGCAGTGGCTCCTCTGGATTCAGCCCTGCTTCTACTCCATCATCCTTTTTGCCTTGTGCTGATGAGTTCTGGATGGTGGCACCCTAAGCTGGACAGGTACCTGCAGAGTAAAGGGGTCCTGTGGGAGCCCCACTACCCAGTCTGGATTCTGCACCCTCCTCCTCTCCTATTTGGCTACCTGAAAGACATCCCTCAGCAAGCAATGGCTTAGTGTCCCTTGCTGGGAAAATAGAAATTGTAGGAAGGGTACTTTGGGGTGCCCTAGCTACAAGGTTTTGCTTGTAGCCTGAAAATGAAGGATGGGCTGATTTACCTGGTGCTTACTCTGGGGTAGGACAAACATCATCTTGCTATAAAATGAGTGTCTTCCTGCAGATGTTACACTGCAGCTCAGCCTGAAGTAGTTTGTGCTCTCAAGTGTCTCACATTCAGACATTTTTATATTTATAAT